>CM046379.1:12097308-12136272 GCA_025413485.1 Ficus microcarpa | reverse complement strand
TAGCATGCATAGGTCATCTTATGCTTCATTATCTTTCATTATATCTTATGGGCCCTTCGTCTACGTGTTCGTATCCGGCGTGCGACTAATGAATCGTCTGGGGCGGCCAAACCAATTCCAGTTCAATTCATAGTCCGACCCGACCTGGTGCGGGTGGTACGACACGGTATTTATCCTGTTACTTGAACTTGCTTACGTGTGAACATACATTTCCTATGTCTGGGTTCTTTCTTATCTTATCTTAACTTAGCATATAACATATAGCACATCATCGAGTCTAATCCTATTAGCTCGTGCTGTAGACGGTGTTGTACTTACCGTCTATTCTTTTAGTTGTTACGCAGATCCTTGTCCAGGTTCTGTTGCAGAATCCCTCCTGCTTGATGGAAAGTTGTACATCAGTCCTTCAACTCCATTATATCGTATGTTGGTACTAACCAACATTTCTACGGATTTTCGGCTATATGTCCCCCTAACGTAAAGCCTCTTGTAACCCAAAAAGGGTTATTTGAAAGATCGTGTTATATACTTAGCCCATTTTGAAAAACATTGGGTTAGGTCGATCACCTACCCTTGGGCTTGTATAAGGACTCGTTATCTTGTTGGTCAACCGAAGTCAACCTTTATGTGAGCTAAAGTCAACCCTGTCGGGTCAACTCTGGGCCTTGGGGCGAGGCCTGGTAACTCGGGGTCTGAATCCCGGCTACCATGCGTTCTACATTTTCTTTTCAAAACTTAGCTTAAAATTCCTTTATCTTGAAAACCTTAAAAACTTTTTCATAAAGGACTAAAACTTAACTTGTCCTCTTAAAATTTTGCGTGAACCTTGGCCTAATTTTTCATAAAGTGGTAAGGGGTCGGAAACTGCTTTTGGGACAGTTTCCGTGCTTAAAACAACGTGTTATGTCCGAAAATAATTTTTCCTATATTGGTTCTACAAAATTCGGGTACAGGATTATGTTGAACCCTGCACCGTTTTCAGATTTTAGGTTGTAGTTAAAAATCTGTTTTGATTCGGAAAAAGTTTTCTTCACGAAAGTTCTAGTCCTTGAGGAGGTCTAAAACTTTCGTGTTTTACATATTTTCAAATTCCTTACCGTTTGAAGTCAGTTTTAAATCAAAACCGAACTTAACTTGAAAACTGGGTCTTCTGACCCTCCTACGGTTTTTCACATAAAAGTAGGCCTTTGGAGCCTTATTTTGGCAAAGTGCTCGCGTTACCCCCTAGTAAACACCCTAATCTACAACTTTCGTGTTTTACGTTTTGGCCAATTCGGCCTCTATCTCCAAACTGGGACGTTTTCCCGAGACTTCTCCCAGTGAACCCGAGAGGCAGTTTTCGGTTTAGTCAAATTGTTACGGCCTAAGACGTTGGTTCTAGCTCGACCGCCCACTGCGGGAGTTAGGTTCAAACATGCAGCGTATCTAACGTTCTCTCATGGCTAGCCAAGCCAATCTCACGAGCTCGTACAATCCACAAACCCGAACCTAAATTGCCTAGGGATTGCACGGTTCCACTAACATGCATACACCTAGTCAATCTAACATACTTAGTTCATAAAAATTAAACCATACAAGCATACATAAAATTAATCTATGGGGACATAAAGCCTAAAACCCTAACATGCATTCTAGCATCAAACAAACATAAAATCAAATGCAACCAATAGCAATCAACCGGCCAAGGCAGCCTTGTGGTCCACCTAACCACTCGGCTAGCCTCCCTCGGCCACACGGCCACCTGCACACACGGCCACCAGCCCACACACGCACAGCCGCCCGCACACGCACACGGCTGCACCAGCCAAGCGCCCGGCTGGTCTCACCAGCCCACTCGGCCATCTGCACTCGGCACACACACGCACACACACACAGCCACACACACCCGGCTGTACTAGCCAAACACCCGGCTGGTCTCACCAGCCCACTCGGCCGCCTGCACACACGCACACACAGCCCACGGCTGGCCAGCCAAGGCACTCGGCCTCCCTAGCACACACCCGGTAACACAAACAAGCACATAGGGCATAAAATTTAAAACATACACATGGGTTTATGCCCTTACATCCCTTGGCACAAAATACACATAAATCAAGCTTTAAAAATTAATTTAAAAACTTGAAGAAAACGTTTAGGGTTTTACCTCCCTTGATGTGGATTTTCGGCCCTTGGGGTTTGGCTAGCCGAATTGGCTTCTTGGCTGCCCCTTGGTTCCTCCTCACGGCAGCAGCTCCTTGGCGCACCAAGCACCAAGCCGATGGTCCCTAGGGCTGGTTTTCTTGGCTTGCTCGGTCACTAGGCAACTTGACCAAGCCTTGGAAAAATTTTTTCCTCTTTTTTCTTCACAACCCGAGGCTGCCCTAGAGGCTTCAACAAGTCTCAAATCTCACACTCAAGCACACCCTTGGCTTGGCTAACTTACCCGAAGCTTAGCCCTAATTTTCCCCTCGAAAATTTTGGTCTCTCTCTCCCTTCCTCTCTCGGTTTCCCTTGCACCAAGGTACGGCAGTGGCTGCTCACAAGCCACCCGAAAATTTTTTTCTTCTTTCTCTCGGTCTCCCTAAGTTACCCGAAGCTTGATGGAGTGCTTTGGCTCACAAAATTTTCGAACCCTTTTGTCTCTCTCTCTCTCTCGGATTTTTGAGAAGGAAAAAGGCAAGAGTTTGGCTTGGTTTCTTGAATAAAATGAATAAGGTGAAGGGGGTATTTATAGACTCTTGAAGAACATCCAAGAACCAACTTTTTGGCTCTTGTCTCTAGTGTTTGCCGACCATGGGTGGAGGACAACCAAGCATGAGTTGTCTTGGACACATGGCAAAAGCTAATTGGGCCACCACATCAATTGGATAAGAACAAGCTTTGTTCTAGAAAAATCTTGAACCAAAACTGTGTTTTTGGACTGAAAATCTTGAAACGTTGAGTTCAAAAATTTAAATTCCAATACTGTAAATATTATTTTACAGTTTTTGGATTTTTGACGTGCCGTCGGGAATTCGGGTCGAAAAATCTTTTTCTCGTTTTCTCAAGCCCTTTTTGTCTTATGAGCTTAGAAAAATCGCCGGATTTTAAAATCGAGTATCCGAAGTCTCATTTTCATTATCTGTTAATAAAATGAGTTTCGGTAGTCTTTTTGCGTGAAAAACTGATCTTAAAATTCATAACACTCAATTTCGACTATTTTGGTCAAACGTTGACTTTTCGGGTCAACGGTTGACTTTTCGGTCAAAATTTTGACTTTTCATAAAATGATCAGTTTTCACTTCTTATCGTCTGAAATATCAGTTTTGAGCCTGTTTAGGCTATAAAAACCCACAAAACATATCTGAAAGTTCTGGACTGAACTTTTTCATATAGTTGCATAAACTGCACATGTATTAATTCTTTACAAGAATTAGTAGTCATGAAAACCAGATATTACAGATAATCAACAAACATGCAGCGCATTCTAACGTCCCTTAACCCTATCATACAGCCCATGTGATCCTTGCAACCCAAAAAAATCCGAACTCCTAATCCTAGGGTTGCATATCCACTAGCTTAGCATACATCACACCAATCATGCATTTTGGTTCATAAAAACATAACATACATGCATAAAACTACTTAACCTAATTTGGGGACATATTACCTAATTCAAACCCTAACATGCCAATCTAGCAAAACAAGCACATAGCATAAATTATGAGCATAAAAACAAACCAAACCACACCTAAAATCTAACTAACCAAGCACATAGCACACAAGCACATCTAAGGCAGCCAATGGAACATACATAGGAGCTTATGCTCTTACAAAATTTTTGCATAAAAATACACATAAAACACAAGCTTAAAACTCATTTAAACTTGACAAAAAGCTTTTAAAAATTTTACCTTCCAAGATGGGATTTTCGGCTTGGATTTGGGATACCCGAAAAAAAATCCTGCTTGTACCAAGACTCCAAGGGTTCGGCTGCTCACTCCACACGCACCAAAAATCAGATTTTTGGCTCCTTTGTGGTCTCCCCTCCTTGCTTGGTCACTCTAGGGTTCCTAGCCCCAAACTGACATTTTTTTCCCTCTTTGCTCACACAAACCCGAGGGCTGCAGGGAGCATGAACCAAGCTCCAAAACTTGCACCAAACTCACTCCTTTGGCTCACCAATCAAACCCGAACCTTTAGCCCTAATTTTTACCCCAAAATTTGGTTTTTCTCTTGTGTTTCCCCTGCTCCAAACTCACGGCAACAAGGCTGCAAGGCTGCCAGAAAAATTTTTCTTTCTTCCCCCTCGGTTCCTAGGCTACCCGAAGTAAGATGATTGGCTTGGACTTGCAAATTTTTTTCTGATCACTCTCTCCCTCTCTCTCGGTTTCTTGTGCAGAAAAATGGCAAGAACCTAGTTGCATTTTTCAATTAAAAGGAATAGGAGACACTCCTATTTATAGGCCAAGAATGAACTCTCAAAAATCTCATTTTGACCCCTAAATTTGCAAAATTTTGGATCTTTGGCATGCTAGGTGGCCGGATCCTAGGGGAGTGCAAGACAACTCATGGTGAGTTGGCAAAGGCCACTTGTCACTCCTTGATTGGTCCAACACATCTCCCTTTGAATAAAATAATATTTCTTTTTGTGAGATATCTTAAAATTTAGGGCTTGTTTGGATAAAAATCTTCGAAACTTTGATTGTAAAAAATTTAAATTCCAATACTGTAATTCTTATTTTACAGTTTGGATTTTTCATATTTACAGTCAAAAAAATCGGATCGAAAATATTTTCTCAAATCCTTCTGCCTCGTGACTTAATGTGGCGTGCTTGATTTTTCTAAGGTGGTTTTAGTTTCTAACTGTCATAAAAATTAGTTCCTGCATTATTTTTTCATAAAACGCAGATCTTAAAATTCCTCCGTCATAATTTCGACCATTTTGGTCCAACTTTGACTTTTCGGTCAACAGTTGACTTTTTCGGTCAAAATTTTGACTTTTGTGGAATCGAGTCGATTTCACTCCTTATTGTTCAAAAAGGCTATTTGCTTCTTCGAACAGTCATTTTTGAGTTTTATTAAGCTATAAAAACTCATAATACACATTAGAGCTCTGAAACAAGCTTTTTCATGAAATTGTATGTACTATTTACATTCAATTCATTACAGAAGCTAGTTACATGAAAAACTAGATCTCACAAGACGAGGTAAGTACAACGCCGCCTACAGCACAGGCTATTAGTTGTATACTTACCTAGATATGTTTGGTATGCTAAGTGCTATGTGTATGACTGTATGCTATGCTATATGTATGATAAGTTTATGTTATGGAGTGTGCTAAATAAGCAAAGTATGCTTAAGTAAGATTATGATATGATTGTGCTGTATGATTAAGTGACATCAGTTTGTATGATCACGACATGGATTTATGAATGACACGTTTAAGAATAACAAGATGGAAAATAAGAAAAGGCGATAAGTCGCCTGTGTCGTACCACCCACACCAGGTCTGGTTGGACTGTGGATTGAGTTGGAATTGGACTGACCACCCCAACCAATTCATAGTTGCGCGCCAGGTACGAACACTCACGTTAAGGGCCCATAAGTAGAATAAGAAATGAAGAATAAGCAAGCATAATATGAACATAATTGGTTTATGTGTGCGATATGCAATGTTGTGTTATGAAATGAGATGATGTGTATGTTAGGAATAGTATAAGGCTAAGGCTATCTGTCGCGGTATAGGAGTTGTACTTGTTAAGCGAAAGCTCATTGTTTTAAGTTTGTGTTGTAGGTAAGCAACCTGCCAGCTGATGATGATGCAAGGTGGAGTCGCGTGGCCGGGCACTGCGAATAGTGGGAAATGGAAACCGTTACACGTTTTGATATTATAAGAAAATTATGTAATGTTCAGTGACTGTTATTTAGTAGTATGCTTGTACGCCCAAGTATATTCTAGTTCGTATTTTATATTTAGTAATTATACATACGCCTTAAAAAAAAAGAAAAATTTCCGCTGTGTTTTCATGTAATAAGTAAGTAAGTTTATTATAAGTTATTCATGTATGTAAGTACGTAAGCAAGGTAACGGTCCGTGCTAGGCGGGTCGTTACAGAGTTGGTATCAGAGCGGTTTCCTGCGACATGAATTCACAGTTGCCTGCCATCGCCTCCATCATTGTAAGTAGGTACTAGATTTTATTTCTCTTTAAGTATATGCGAAGTTACTTACGTTTAAAGTTATATATATGATAAACGCGAAATTATGGACCCGATCCAAGTAGAGGAGGATCGTGATACGGTAGCCGCCTTTTATCGATCGCAGCTGTTATATTTTGATAGTACTCGACGGTCAGTCTCGATCGGAGCATGGTTACACGACATGGAGCAGATTTTTGAAATCTGCCATATCGAGGCACATCTACAGGTCACCCTCACCAGTAGGTGCCTGGTTGGAGATTATAGGATGTGGTGGTTACTTTGGGAGAGATTCAGATGCCCAGTCGTACGTGGGCGCATTTTCAGACTGTCGTACTCACGCGATATGGACCATTACCTGCTCGATAGATCCATGAGCCTGTCCGTGACCCTGCGATCTACCGGGACATGCGACACTCTCGCTTCCAGAGGCTCTCGCAGGACTGGCACACGTACCCAGGCGAGACGACGAGTCACGTGAGATTGTGTCGGACGACGGAGAGGAGGACGTTGACCATAATTCTGATTCCGATGCGTCTGTTATTACGCTCAAAATTATCGTCTAGATCTAGGGCCGTTTGAATTTTATTTTTTGGGACAGTAGGAAGTAGCATAACGATGGACGAATGCTGTCAACAACGCCATAATAAGGGAGCTACTGCACCAGACAAGCTCGGTACTTTCAGAGGACCTGATTTCGGTAACTCACGACATGAGATACCATTACAACAGGCAAAAGTTAACGCAGATGCTAAGAACGACCAGGACAGAATCGTATCCAACCACGAAGGATAGGATGCAGACTTCAACGCTTCTTTCGTAGTTTCGATCGATCCCATAGGCTAGATTTAGGACCGACTTCCGTTAGATTAACCTTCCGATGATAGGACGATACGAATGTGTGATGGCAAAGTGGTAAACACTTCGATCCAGTTTTGGCCATGTATATGTTTGTACAGTATGATGTATTTTTGAAAAATGTATATATACAATATGTACTTTCGAAACCGTAAAAAGTATGTACTTTTGACGATGTATTTTGACCCAGTAATGTACTTTTGACACTATGATGTACTTTTGATCTAGTAATGTACTTTTGAAATTGTACAAAGAGACCGTGTAGACACGGGATATATGACAAGAGTTACGTTATGATTTTGAAAGTTATGAACAGTATTTAGTAAGATACGAATATGCCACTAAGTTATGGCATGACATGTGTAATGATATGATGATATGTATGATAAGTACGGTTATAGTATGATATGAATGTTATATAGTATGATATGATAAGATTTGTATGGAAGAAAAGATATTGATAGTATGATATCTTTTCTTATATAGAAAATTAGAAGATGGTTCGTACGCGTAGAAACGCACCTGCAAATCCGCCCCAGCCGGATTTAGCAACCTTAGTAGCTAACTTACAACAACAGTTGCTAGCACAGCAACAAGAGACGACTAGGCTACGCGAGCAACTAACTCAGCTAAATCGAGGACCTTAGGTCCAAGAGGCCCCACAACAAGCGCCGCAAGTTCCGCCAGTGGTACCTCAGGTACCCAATGTTCATCCAGAAGTTCAGCTGGAAGTTCAACCAGACATTCCTCGGAATGTCGAGATTCCGATGGCACCGGCCGGAGTACCAGTAAATCCGCCGCCAGTACGTGAGGATCTTCTTTACGAGCGTTTTAGAATGATGAAAGAGCCCGAATTCGGGGACCTACCGATCCGATAGCCGCTGACAACTGGCTTATCGACATCCAAGTCATCTTGGATTTTATAAGACTTACAGAACAAGAGAAGGTGCTGTGCGCTTCTTTCGCTCTCAAGAAAGACGCGAGACATCGGTGGAGAACAGTGCAACTGCGCCGGAACACGACGGCTATGACCTGGCAAGATTTCGAGAACGAGTTTCGTGCTATGTACTACAACAGAGAGGTGCTCGCCGTGCAGCAAGATGAACTCACTAACTTCCATCAAGGATCGATGACGGTGATGGAAGCTATCACGAGATTCGAGCAACTCGCTCGGTTATGCCCGAACCTGGTACCAAGTGAAGCCGAAAAAGTGCGACTAATGATGAAAATGTTTAGGACCGACATTGCCAAGCAAGTCAGTGCTGGCAGTAGTCCGCATAGGACAGTGTCCGATTGTGTCAGCCGAGCCATACGAGCCGAGTATTGGATCAACAGAGACAAAGAGGCTCGTGCTCAGATCTTCAAAGCTAGGAAGGAGGAAAAGACTGCCGCCAAGTTAACGCAACCCCGACAAGGTTCGGAGGCGAATTCGAAGGATCAAGCCAGTAACTCCATCCAAAGTCCCAAGCAGTTAGGGAAGAACAAGAGAAAAGTGAATTTCTCGGGCCAGGCCCAACAAGGGAATTTTCCTCAAAAGAGGAATAATCAAGGGAATGAGGATACTAACACTAACTACCCGGTGTGCGCAAGTTGTGGAAGAAAACATCCGGGAGTGTGCAAGAAGGGGTCAACTGCTTGCTATCAGTGCGGCAAGGAGGGGCACTATGCAAGGAACTGTCCCCAGAACAACCAGAACCAGAATCTCCCATATCCGAATCGGAACAACAATAGTCACCAGCTGCACGCAGTCCAGTCAAGGCTCGAAGGACCCTCAATTACGCAAGGAAGATTAGAGGCTCCTGAACCCCAGACCAGGATTTATGCTTACACGGATGGAGACGCCGAAGCTGGAACTTCACACGCGGTGACAAAATAGACTTTTATCGTCACATAGAACGTTATTGTATTATATGATTCTGGTATCACTCACTTGTATGTATTTTTTTCAAAAGAGTGCCCAGAAAGTAGGAAGTAGTGTAAAAAGTTTAAAACAACTTTATAAAAATCTCTTTGCCTCTTTGAAAAAATTTTTGTGGTTTAATCTCTGAGTGCAGAATACTTCTATAGGGTTATGTGGTAGAGAATTGTTTGTAGATCTCATCGCAATCAAGCCTTAGGATTTCGATGTGATCTTAGAAACTAATTTCTTAAGTTATTACAACGCTAAGTATGACTACTTAGAGCGTTGTGGGACGTTTAGCTAGTACGACAGGAAAGATTTAACCGTTACGGGCAATTGCGGAACTCAACATGAAGGGTGAAGTAGCGGAATACGTGTCAAAGAGCCTAACTTGTCAAAAAGTCAAGGCTGAACACCTACATCTCGGAGGAGATTTGCAGGAAACAAAGTCTCCAGAATGAGAATGGGAGCGAATCACCATGGATTTGGTAGTAGGACTACCTAGAACTACAATTAGGAGCGACACGATTTGGGTCATTATCGATTGATTGACCAAATCGACTCACTTTATCGCGATTAGAGCCACCTTTTCGGTAGAAAAATTGGCAGGAATCTACGTAGCTCAAGTCGTTAAACTACGCGGAGCGCCAAAATCGATCATTTCGGATCGCAATGAACGCTTTATTCCTCAATTTTGGGACAAGTGTTCACACTACCACAGGGTTGAAGTTAGAGTTCAGAACGGTATTCACCCCAGAATGAGGGCCAGTCAGAGAAAACTACACCAGTTCGTTCGAATTTTCGAGGACGAAAATTTTTTAAGGGGGGTAGATTGTAATACCTGCTTTTCTATGTGAATATTTTTCCTTCTAGAAGGAATTGAATGTATGTCGTACCGGCATTTTAGGAAAAAGTTCGCTTTAGAACTCCATTATGTGTTTCGAGCTCTTATAGTTTTATAAAACTCGAATATGCTTATTTTGATTGATGAATGGTCTTTTCGGATGAAAAGAGATAAATTTTACATGATTCTAGGAAAGTCAAAGGATTGACCAAAAAAGTCAACTTTGACCCGGAAAAGTCAAAGTTTGATCAAAATGGTCAAAACCCTAACAGTACAAATTTTTGACATGCAGTATGGGAAAAATACTGCGAAAACTTATTTTTTCAGATAAGATGACGAAAATGAGAACTAAAACCACCGTAGAAAAATCAAGCACGCAAAGTTAGGGCACATGGCAAAAAGGTTTGAGAAAATAAAGAAAAATTTTTCAGCCCGATTTTTCACAGATAAAATTTTTACGATAGTATAAAATATTAATACTGTGTATTAGTACAACACAGTATTAGATTTATCTGTGTTTAGTTTAAATTATACTGCTTATTGGAAAAAGTAGACAAACAAGCCTTTTTATTTATGACATCATAATTTTTTTAATTATGACATCATCAACTTTTTCAAGAACAAATCTCCACAAGACATGTGTCTTGTTCTAGAGTTATCTTGCTTGTTTCCCACTCAAAAACAGCCGGCCACCCTAGGGTCTTTTGTGCAAAATTTCAAAAATTTTGGGGTCAAAATTCTATGTTTTAAAAGTCTCACATTGCCTATAAATAGGGCTGCCCTCCCCTCATTTTAAATCAGAAAATGCAACTAATTTCTACCCATTTTCTTCCATGAAAAACCGAGAGTGAGAGTGAGAAAGAAATCAGAAAAATTTCTTGAGCCAAGCCTAGGGGTAAGTTCGGTTTGTGTGGGAGAGCAAGAGGGAGTGTGGAAAAAGAGAGAAAAAAATTCTGAAAAGTTAGGGGAGACTTTAGGGGAAAGTTCGGGTGTGATCCGACCAACCGAAAACAAGATTTGGAGACCAATTTTGGGTCTAGG
The DNA here is from genome assembly GCA_025413485.1 of Ficus microcarpa. Taxonomy (NCBI): domain Eukaryota; kingdom Viridiplantae; phylum Streptophyta; class Magnoliopsida; order Rosales; family Moraceae; genus Ficus; species Ficus microcarpa. The sequence continues at coordinate 12,125,471 of CM046379.1, read as the reverse complement.
AGCAGCCACTTTGTGTGCAGGGAAAAACAGTCGAAATTTTTCAGTTTTTGGGTCCAAACTTATGGCGTGGCCGTGCATTAGGGGAGGCTGATTTTGAGGTCCAAAACAGCCAAGTTTGGTGTCATTTTTGGTGAGCTAGAACCGGTTGTGGGAGCTTAGGGTCAAGGGTGATTTTTGGTTCCAAACCTTAAAGCCAAACCCTACCCATTTCAAGATAACCTTTTCAAAAGCTTTAATCTCATTTCAATCAATTTTTTAAGTCAAGATTTAAATGTATTTGTTCAAGCCAAGTTTGTAAGAGCATAAGCTCATTTATTTAATTTCATGCCCTTAGTATTAGTTTGGTGCTTGATTAGGTTGCTAGAGTGGTTTGGTTCCTTTATGCTCATTAATATTTTTATGATTGGTTTTGTATGCTAGGATTGCATACTAGAGCTTACATGAGGTTATATGTACCTTAGATGATGAATGAATATGTGATTGTATGTTAGGATGTGCTAGAATGGAATGGTATGCATGAATGAGAATGTTGGAATGGTTTGTGCAATGCTAGACCATGCAACCCCAGGTTAGGGTTCGGATTTCATGGGCTGCATGGACGTGTTAGGGCTGCATGTTGGGACATGCAGGACGTTAGAAACACTGCATGATGTGTAAGTAAGCTCCCCGTAGTGGGCAGTCGAGATATAACCGCGAATTAGGACGTAAAACCAATCTTAGTACGCAAGGCTGCCAGTTCGGGTTCCAAACTGGTCAGTCTCAGGAAATTGGTAAATGCAGGTCTTTAGAGGCCGAATGGGTCAAAATGTAAAGCACGAAAGTTGTAGATCAAGGTTTTTCCTAGGGGACTTCGCAGTCCAATTCCCAAAATAAGGCTCCAATAGCCTCCGTTTTTATGAAAAACCGAAGGTAGTCTGACTGGACCCAGTTTTTTATGATCAGTGAATTTCAAATTAAAACTGGTATTAAACGGTGCATAACCAGACTTTGCTTAAAACATGAAAGTTTTAGAACTCTTCGAGAGCTAGAACTTTCATGAAGAAAACTTTTTCTAATTCTAAAATGATTTTAAACTATAACTTGAAATCTGAAAACTGTGCAGGGAGCAAGAAATTCCTGTACAGGATTTTCTAGAACCAGTTAGGAAAAACAGTTTTTTCTGTCTTAAACACTGTTTTGAACACAGAAACTGTTCCAAAGGCAGTTTCTAACCTTCAAACATTTTATAAACCATGTTTTAAAATTCAAGGATTTTTAAGGGGAAGTATAGCAGTTTTTAGGATTTTAAGCCAAAAACTTTTTCAAGAATAAAGAAAAGAAATTAAGATGTTCAAGTTCAAGGTTTGCAAGGTTAGTAGTTACGACGAGTAACCGGGAATTTCACCCGAGTTAAAGGGTTTAGCCCCAAAGCCCGAGGTTGACCCGAAGAGGGTTGACTTTAGTAATCTTAAAGGTTAACTTTGGTTAACCTAGTGGATAAGATAAATGTTAAGCCAAGGTTAGGTGCTAGCCTAAACCTACTCGCTCACAAGTAACATTAGTGTGGAAGGTTATCCAACATAACCTAGTAGGTTGTTATATGAGCTCGTAAGAGCAATGTAGTAACCCAAGTAGGTGAGGTTACCTAGTGTAACCACTCATAATATGTTTTACAATAGGGGGACATATAACCAAAGCCATGCATGAATGTTGGTGGAAAACCAACATATTATGGTCTTAGATTAGAACCTTACCTAGTATTTCGATTAAGCAGGAAGTAACCTGCAACTGAGCCCCGAGGTGGAACAGCTTCACGTCAGGAATAGACGAGGTAAGTACAACGCCGCCTACAGCACAGGCTATTAGTTGTATACTTACCTAGATATGTTTGGTATGCGAAGTGCTATGTGTATGACTGTATGCTATGCTATATGTATGATAAGTTTATGTTATGGAATGTGCTAAATAAGCAAAGTATGCTTAAGTAAGATTATGATATGATTGTGCTGTATGATTAAGTGACATCAGTTTGTATGATCACGACATGGATTTATGAATGACACGTTTAAGAATAACAAGATGGAAAATAAGAAAAGGCGATAAGTCGCCTGTGTCGTACCACCCGCACCAGGTCGGGTTGGACTGTGGATTGAGTTGGAATTGGACTGGCCGCCCCAACCAATTCATAGTTGCGCGCCAGGTACGAACACTCACGTTAAGAGCCCATAAGTAGAATAAGAAATGAAGAATAAGCAAGCATAATATGAACATAATTGGTTTATGTGTGCGATATGCAATGTTGTGTTATGAAATGAGATGATGTGTATGTTAGGAATAGTATAAGGCTAAGGCTATGTGTCGCGGTATAGGAGTTGTACTTGCTGAGCGAAAGCTCATTGTTTTAAGTTTGTGCTGTAGGTAAGCAACCTGCCAGCTGATGATGATGCAAGGTGGAGTCGCGTGGCCGGGTATGTGAATAGTGGGAAATGGAAACCGTTACGCGTTTTGATATTATAAGAAAATTATGTAATGTTCAGTGACTGTTATTTAGTAGTATGCTCGTACGCCCAAGTATACTCTAGTTCGTATTTTATATTTAGTAATTATACATACGCCTTAAAAAAAAAAAATTTTCCACTGTGTTTTCATGTAATAAGTAAGTAAGTTTGTTATAAGTTATTCATGTATGTAAGTATGTAAGCAAGGTAACGGTCCGTACTAGGTGGGTCGTTACATGCATTTTGAAGAAAAGAGCCAAACATGCCCTAATGAGGATGACATCACCTAATCCTCTATTAATAACATCATAATTGATTAATTAAAGCTTGGAAAGGAATTTTGGAAACCCCTAGAACTATGAGTTGGCCGGCCACCTTGCATGCCTTTTGTGTGATTTTTAATTCTCATGGGGTCTTTTTTTGAATTCTTGAAAATTTCCCCACCTCTATAAATAGGTGAGAGGTATTGTTCATTTTATTAGAAATCTTAGCCAAACTCTTGTCATTTTGCTTCTCAAAAACTAACCCTTAGAGTGAGAAGAGAGAATAGAGAAAATCAAAAATTTCAAGAGGGAAATTTTAGGGGAGAGTTCGGATTTGCTAGTACGAAGCCAAGAAAAAGTTTGAAAAATTTTTGGAGTCATTTGGCCTAAGTGGCCAAGTGTGGGGGGAAGAAGAAAAGGAAGAGAAAAATTGAAAATTTTTAGGAGAAAAGCTTGGTGGAGTGGCCGGATTAGGGGAGAACTAACCAAGTGACCAAGATAAATTTTTTTGGTGCTCTAGCAAGGGTGGAGGCCGGTTGTAGGAGGACCTAGGTGGAGGGAAGAAATTTGTGCCCAAACCCTAATCCAACTTTTGCCTTGAACCAAGGTAGTTTTCTTTAACCCTAACCTTTCCAATTTAGTTTCAATTTGAAATTTTACATGTATTTCAAGTTGAAAGATGTAAGAGCATAAGCTCAAGTTTTCTTTGCCCTAGATTATTTAGGTGTGGTGCTTGATTTAGGTTTTAAGGGTGGTTGATGTTAGCTTTGTTATGAGCTTTAATTTTGTGTTTTTGCTTGATTGAATGCTAGGGTTGCATGCTAGATGGATGTGGATTGTATGTCCCCTGTTTTTGTGTGCAAACCGGTTCTAGAATAGCATGTCAGGTTGCTAGTCTTAAACATGAATGGTGTGTAAATGTATGGATTAAGATGTTGCAACCTAGAACCATGCAAACCTAGGATTTGGCCATTCGGATTTGGTTTGCATGGATGCATTTGAGCTGCATGAACACTAAAGTGGGACGTTAGAAAATGCTGCATGAATGTTACCTAGGCTCCCACGTGTTCGGTTAAGTTAGATTTCGCGCAATAGGACGTAAAATAAAATTGATAATAGAAACTGCCAGTTCGGATTGGAACTGCCCAGTTTTCTGGTAAGTGCAATTTGAGGCCTTTAGAGGCCGAATTTGGAAAAACATAAAATATAAAAGTTGTAGAGAAAGATTTTTCCTAGGGGGCCACATGAACGGATTTCCAAAATAAGGCTCCAATGGTCTTCGTTTTCACAAAAACCCGAGCCTGACCGTGCCCAGGATTTACACACGGCTAGGTGAGTTCAAACAGCAAAACGAACGTGTTAAAGTCCGAACTGGATTTTTCTCAAAATATGAAAGCTGTAAAATTTTTCAAGAGCTAAAACTTTCGTGAAGACGACTTTCCAAAATTCAATCTGGATTTTTAAATATAAACTAATTTCTAAAAACTATGCAGGGAGCAAGAAATTCCTGCACAGGATTTTCTAAAACCAATTCAAGGAAACTGTATTTCCCCATTAAACGCAGTGTTTCAACTGTGAAAACTGTTCCAAAGGCAGTATCGGTGAAAAATGCCTTTTTCCTGTCCTTGTTTTAGAAAATCCTGTGTAGGAATTTCCTGTTTCCTGCATAGTTTTTAGAAATCTAATTCTATTTAAGAATCTGGATTGAATTAGAAAAAGTTATCTTCATAAAAATTTTAGCTCTCGAAAAACCCTACAACTTTCATGTTTTGGACAAAATCTAGTTCGGACTCTATCCTATTCGTATCCCCTGTTGAAATCACTTGGCCGTGCATGAAGTCTGGGCACGGTCAGGCTCAGATTTTTGTAAAAACCGAGGCTGTTGGAGCCTTATTTTGGAAAACGGTCTATATTGCCCCCTAAAAAAAACCCTTTTCTACAACTTTCATGTTTTAAGCTTTTCCAAATTCGGCCTCTAAATGCCTCAAAACTGGATATCCAAAAAACTGGCATGTTTTACCCGAACTGGCAGTTTTCGTGCTTAAGTTGGTTTTACGTCCTAATTTGCGCAATCTAACTCAACCGAACACGCGGGAGCCTAGAAAACAGATATGCAGCATTTTCTAACGTACCAACCCAATCATGCATATCATCCAACATATCCATGCAAACCATTCATAAATTGTGGCAACTAGGGTTTGTATGGGTTCTAGGTTTGAACAAACCATTCCATACACTTCTAGCAACCTAGCATGTACAATCTACATCATTCACATAAAACATGTAAACCCTAATTTCATGCAACTAAAGCATAAAATCAAGCATAACTTAGTAAAATAAACCACCCTACACCTAAATCAAGCACCAAGCCCAAATATTTCTAAACTAGGGCATAAAATTAACTTGAGCTTATGCTCTTATAATTTCAACTTGAAATACACTTAATTTCAAATTGAAGCTCAATTTAAAAGCTTAGGGCTAAGGGGAATTTACCTTGATTCCACACAAGAGGTGGTTAGGGTTTGGTCCAAATTTTTCTCCCCCCTTGGCTTCCTTCACAACCGGTCACCCTAGCTCCTTGGGGTTCCAAATTTTTTTCCGGTCACTTGGTTGGTTCTTCACAAATTCGGCCACCCTCAAAGCAACTTCCTTTCTTCACTTTTTTTTTTTCTTCTTTTCTTTTCTCCTTCCCCCACAACCGGCCTCCCTAGCCTAATAGGTACCAAAAATTTTTCCAACTTCTTGTTGTTCCGATAAGAAAACCAACCACCCCCTAAGGCTCTCCCTTTGGGTTTTTATTTTTTTCTATCTTCTCCCTTTCTCTCTTGGTTTTGGTTTTTGAGAAGAAAATTGGGCATAGTTTGGCTAGCTTTTCCAATTTTTGTGAACAAAGTCCACCCCCTCCACCTATTTATAGGTGATGGGAAACTTCTCCAAATTGCCCAAAAGCCCTTAAACTAGGAGTTATTTGCCCAAAAAGGGCCTTAGGTGGCCGGCCAAGTCATGGTCTAGAACCTCCCATATTTCTTTCCAATTTTCTTTAATGCAAGAAATGATGTCATAATTTGGTGATAAGGTGATGTCATCCTCCAAAGGCCTTATTTGGCCTTTTCTTCACTATGCAGTCCACTTTTATGCTAACACAGATATTTTCAATACTGTGCTCACTAATACTATAATAACCAAAATTTTCCTACATACTCATGATTTCCTTGTGTATAAGGAAATTTAAATCCGTATTATGTGTTTATGTAATGTTTCATGTAAATTATGAAATCAGTGTGAAATTCATGATTTTATCAGTAAATGTTTGAGTTCTCATTTAATTAGCTATGAGACTCAATAAGTAAGTTGCCTAGTCAAGTATGTGACTTTTTGTGCAAAAAGAGAAGAAAACTCTATGATTTTATGTTGGTCAAAGTTTGATCAGAAAAGTCAGAGTTTGACCAGAAAAGTCAAAGGTTGACCCGAAAGGTCAAAGGTATGACGGTACAGTTAAATAATAAGCAGTATGGAAAATATACTGCGAAAAACCGTCATTACAGTCAAGATAGCATGAATAGGATTTAAAACCACCATAGAAAAGTCAAGCACACCAAGTAGGAAATAAAGAGCAAAAGGGCTTTAAGAAATAAGAAAATTTTTATACAGTCTGATTTTACACAGATAAATTTTAGCCTGCAGTTAGTGCAACAATACTGTATTATAAGTACAAACAGTATTGGAAATATCTGTGTTAGCTTGAAATTGGACTGCATATTAAGAAAAAGCCAAACAAGGCCTAAATGGTGACATCACCTAACCAAAAATTATGACAACATTTTGATTTAAGGAAATTGGGGAAAGAAATCTTTGCCACCTTGCACCATAATGGCCGGCCACCTAAGGTGGTGAAAATGCAAAGATTTTATCCTTAGGGGGCTAAAATGTAATTTTTGGAAAAATAGATGATGTAAGCAAAGTGATGTCATCAAGATGATTTAATCATTGGCTTGGAAGGCAAGGAATGGCCAGCCATATGCCACATGTAGGGGTGTTTTTGTAAATATTTTTGCAAAAAGGACTATTTTGTAATTTTGGGATTAAAAATAAATCCAAAAATAATTTAATTTTCACCTATAAATAGGACCAAGGGGGCGGATTTCAACTCAAAAAAAATTGGGAAAACTTCCCTAGACCATGCCAAAATAATTCCTCACACTTTTTCCCTCTAGAACCCGAAACCCAAAGGACCAAGAAGAAAAAAAAACAAAAAAGAAAAGTAAGGAAAGATTAGATCTAGTGACTGGATTTTTGGGTAAGAACCAAGCAAGTGGCCGGAAAAATTTTGGAGCCCTATTTCTGGGAGGAGGCCGGTTGTAGAGTGTCAAGGAGCAAAAGAGGAAAAAGTTGACCCAAACCCTAACCCACTCCTAGGGTTGATCAAGGTAACTCTCCCATAAGCCCTAACCTCTTTAATTAGGTTTCAATTTGAAATTTATATGTATTTTAAGTTGAAAATTGTAAGAGCATAAGCTCAAATTATTTTATTGCCCTAGGTTGGATTTAGGTATGTGCTTGATTAGATTTAAGGGTGGTTTGATTATGACCTTTGATTGATTATATGATTATGCTTGTTTGACTTGCATGCTAGATATTTGATAAGTTGTATATCCCCCAAATATGTTCAAGCATGATTTAAATTGGTATGCTAGGTTGCTAGAGTAGAACTTGAATGAATAGAATAGTTTGATTAGAACTAGAACCATGCAAACCCAAGGTTAAGACAATTTCGTAAATGGTTTGCATGGACACGATCGGGTTACATGCATGATGAAGTGGGACGTTAGAAAATGCTGCATGCCTGCTTTCTAGGCTCCTGCATGTTCGGTTGAGTTAGATTGCGCGAAATAGGACGTAAAACGAATTTAAGAATGAAAACTGCCAGTTCGTGTACAAACTGGCCAGTTTTCTGGAAAGTGAAATTTAAGGCCTTTAGAGGCCGAATTGGGAAAAATGTAAAACATAAAAGTTGTAGAGAAGGGTTTTTCCTAGAGAGAAACTGGATAGTTTTCCAAAATAAGGCTGCAACGACCTCGGTTTTTAAGAAAATCCAAGCCTGACCGTGCCCAGGTTTCATGCACGGCTAGGTGAGTTCAACGAAGAATAAGAGCAAGTTAGAGTTCGAACTGGATTTTCTGTAAAACATGAAAGTTGTAGGGTTTTTCAAAAGCTAAAACTTTCATGAAGATAACTTTTTCTAATTCAACCCATATTTTTAAATAGAAGCAATTTCTAAAAACGATGCAGGAAACAGGAAATTCATGCACAAGATTTTCCAAAACAATGCAAGAAAAACAGTATTTTTACACCAACACCAATGTTTTGACGATGAAAATTGTTCCAATGGCTGTTGTCAACAATTTTCAACCCTTAATAATTTTTATAAAACCCTACTCAAAAAATTATAATTTTTCAAGTTAAACAAAGGATTTTCGAAAAGAAAGAGAGCATAAAATGTTAAGGTTTCCCAAAGTAAAGAGATACAAATTTTGGGACCCAAGTTGTCTTAAGATTTGATCACAAGATAATAACCGACAGTAACCAGGAAGGATACTCGAGTTACTAGGCTTAGCCTAAAGCCCGAGTTTGACCCATAGAATATTGACTTTGGTTGACCAAATTTGACTACATCAAGGGTTACCCAATGTAACCCTATAGCATACCAAGTTCGAATAATGAGCTAAGACCTAGGGTTACTTGTGATAACCCAATGGATTGTGAATTAAGAATGTTAAAACATAGGCCCAAGGTTAGGATAATAACCTAACCCTACTTGTGAATGTATGGGCTTAATAATCAAGGTTACCTTATGTAACCTAATAAGTTATCATGTGCATGATTGGGGGACATATAGCTAAGATTAGGCATGAATGTTGGTTAGGTCACCAAAATTTTAGAATTATGATTTATAAGATCCTTATTCTATATTCTTTTAAATAGCAGGAAGTAACCTGCAGTTGCGACCTTACTTGGAACAACAAAACCTCAGACAGAACATACCAGGCAAGTATAAAGCTCACCTACAGTATGGAAAATAGTAAATACTATTTTCAAGTATGACATGTTTTCATGAATGCCATGTATTGTTATGATGTGTCATGTATTGCTATGATGTGCTATGTATTGCTATGATATGCCATGTATTACTATGATGTACCATGTGCATGTCTGTGTTATGTTATATGTTACGATATAATAACATCACGAAGCATGTTCACTAATACTAAATAGTGAGAACATGATTTAAGTCACAAGATAATACAAGTAAGGTGTCTTACCAACCTCTCGCAAGATCGTGGAGGATCATGTATGTTCGAGCTTAAGTTCAAGTTAAAGATATTAAGACCTTTCGTAAAACAAAAAATAAAATCGTAAAGGCTCACATGATTCCCAGAATTGTTAGGGACCTTGCAAACCTTAACTTTCTGTGGAATGCACGCAACTGGTACGTACACAAGGAGCCCACAAGTTAAGCAAGATAATAAGTTCAAGTCAGTAATTGATCATAAAAGATTCATAATTGGACATAAATGGTTCATGCATAAGTTATACGATGTTTGACATGTTTTGTGAGAATAAGTTTGTATTTGCTGAGCGTAAAGCTCATCAGTATATTTCATACTGTAGGTAAAAAGTCTGCAGTCTAGATGGTGGGTATGCGGACGATGCGGCGAACGAATGGCGGTGTGGGATACCACTATGCAAAATTATTCCGCAAGTTCTTTTGAACAAAGTATATGTGTATATATATATATACATATTAGAACAAATGGTGTTATATTGTATGTATGAAGTTAAAGACTCGAAGTGAATGTAAAGAGTATGTATGACTTATTATTATGTTAAACAAGTATTGTGTGAGTATAAAAAGCTTACTCATATCGACCAGTCTATTTATATATATTTATGTTGAGAAAAAAAAATATTCTCAAATTTTCAAGTAAGATATAGTTAAGTAAGTAAGGTAACGGCCCTACGTAGGTCGGGGCGTTATAGATTTGGTATCAGAGTGGTATCCTGCCAGCCTACTTCACTTTACTTCACATCGTTTCCGTAACAGCCCAAGTAAGTTAAGTTATTTTTTCTTATAAATAGAATTAGTTAAATCTTACATACGTGGTAAGCATTTCTCGTCAATGGTCATGCTGGAAAACGGTACTCCTAGTGTTTTAAGGGACTACTTCACCTCAGTATAGTGAAAGTTAGGAACTTCTCACATTAAGGAATTGGATCAACGTTCTGGAAGTTATATGTGGTAAGTGTGGAACTCTTACCCACATAAGAATAATGTTGGATACGAGATGACGTTGGGCAGTGCCTTAGCTTGGTGGTGGTAATTAGATGGCGTATGAACATGATGGGGAAGTTTTATACCTTCCTAAAAGTTATGATCATGTACCCATTATATGAAGCAGATATGGATAAGGATGTGATGGATTTAGATTTGTTCCATGTTTTACTGTAATATGGAATGAAGATTATGGTTATGTATAAAAGACATGATTTCATTGATTTATTAAAACAAAAAGCTTATTTCATTAATTTATTCGGTATAGAACCATGCCACCAAAACGTAGAATGACACAGACCCGAGACGTTGATCTTGTGGCTCAGATGAATGACCTAAGGCAGATGATGTTAGCCCAACAACAGGAGATAGGTGGGCTTAGAGCTCAATTAGCTCATCAAAATCAGGGACCTCTAGATGCTAGGTACCATCAGCACCTGTGAATCAGCATGCTGCACCGGAAATTCCTAACGCTGACCCAATGATTCCAGAAAACCCAATAGCCCCTAAAGTACCCATTGCGCTAGTAGTTGCTCCACCAGCACCCCTAGTTCAAACTCCTGAAGAATTATATGACAAATTTTGGCGCATGAAGACACCGGAATTTGAAGGTTCAACCAACCTGATTGAGGCCGACAACTGGCTGGTTGACCTCCAGGTCATCCTGAACTTTTTAAGATTCGATGATCGAGAGAGAATGCTCTGTGCGTCATTTATGTTGAGAAAAGGTGCTCGTCTCTGGTGGGAAACTGTCCAGATTCGGTGGGATGTTAGTCATATGACCTGGGAAGACTTTGTGGATGAATTTAAGGAGAAATATTTCAACACAGAAGTTATGGAAACTCAACAGGATAAGTTCACGAATTTTCGTCAGGGCAATCTATCAGTAGCCAAAGCTATCAAAAAGTTTGAACAGCTAGTGCGTTTTTGTCTGCACCTCATCATTTCTGAGAGGGACAAAGTAAGAAGAATGATGAGAATGTTTCGCTCTGATTTGGCCGTAGTAACTAGCAGTGGCCCCTATCCACCCACCACTGTTGCTAAATACGTCAGCGAGGCGATTCAAGCCGAGTATTGGGTGGGACAGAACAGAGAACAATGGGCCAAGTTCTTTAAGGATAAAAGAGAAGAAAAGACCCAAGCTAAGCAGAATTTGGCAAGACCAGGCCAAACTCCGCAGCCGAAAGGTCAAGGAGGATTTTTTGGTCAACACAACAACAACAAGCAGTACAGCAACAATCAACAGAAGAGGAAATGGAATGCTGGAGGACAGGGGAATCAACAAAATTTTCCCTAGAAGAAGAATACTTCCGATAACAATAGTAATCCCACTTGTCAGAAATGTAGGAGGAAGCACCCGGGAGATTGCCGTGCTGGAACCAATTGCTATTATCTGTGTGATAAGGAAGGCTGCTATGTGAGGAACTGCAATGCCAATTTCCAGAGTCTGCAGAACCATAAGAAAGGATAGGGATATCAGCTTCACGCAGCACAGATGAAGCTCGAAGGACCTGCAATCTTTTAAGGCAGACTTCAAGCTTCGGAACCGCAAGGACGCATTTATGCCTACACCAAGGAAGATGTTTAAGCTGGACCATCCACGGTGGTGATAGGGTCAACTCCCTTTTGCTCAACAAGATGCCTACATGTTAATTGATTCTGGAGCTACGCATTCATTCACGTCACCTGTAACGACCCACCTAGCGTAGGCCGTTACCTTACTTGTAAACATACATTCGTAATATAAACTTACTTGCAAGGATTGAAAACACAGCGGAAAATTTTTTTTTTTTTTTTTTATAGCATTCACAAAACACTATAAACATATAATAGTACTGTTTTGCATACGAGTATATTAATTACCAGTTGATATAAAATATCTCATAATTTACATAAAACACAAAACTCGTAGCGATACCCATAATCCACTCATTCACAGTCCCTTGGCTCGCTACTCCATCTTGCATCACTTTCAGATAGCTGGCTCCTTACCTACAGCATAAACTTAAAACAGTGAGCTAAAGCTCAGTAAGTACAACTCTTAAGCCGTAAAGAACTATAACATAGACAGAACATACACAGAGCATGCATTGACCACGTTATGCTTTCTTATTCTTATTCATTATGGGGGCCTTACCTCGTGTGTTCGTATCCGGCGCGCGACTATGGATTGGTTGGGGCGGCCAAACCATATCCAACTCAACCCACAGTCCAACCCGACCTGGCGCGGGTGGTACGACACAGCGCTTAATAACTTACTTATTCTTGTCATTAGTGAACATACATTCTGTTGTCACCTTTTTAATTCTATTATTTCTTACCTTAGCATAATTTATATTGCATACATGTTATCTAACACATAGCACAGAACACATCATGGAAATCTAGTAATATATACTAGTAGCTTATGCTGTAGACGGTGTTGTACTTACCGTCTATCCGTGTGTCGCTTGGCTACTCCTCTTCGAGCTTTAACTGCAGAATTCCTCCTGCTCGATCGAAGGACGTACATGAGATTTCTAATCTAACTTATGCGGGTTTTCGGTGATATGTCCCCCTAAAAATAAAACCATGCATACATAGCGGGTGACTACCTTAGTAGTCTTATAGATCATAAATCATGACCTAAAAAGATACGTTGGATATCCATTTTATACACTTAGCCCATTCATAAACATATCGGGTTAGATCAACACTAACCCTTAGACTTTAATCACTAACTTATAGGTTAACAAGGTTAACCCTTATGATTACTAACGTGAATCCCTATTCGGCTCACTTTATGTTTTTGGGAACTAAGTCCCGATAACTCGGGTATAATTTCCCGGTTATCCTTCATCTTAACGTTTCTTTGAACACTTAGCTTAAAATCCATTTTCTTTAAAAACTCTAACTTAAAATCCCTTTTTCATAAAAGACTTAGCTTTTAAAACTTAGTCTTATTAACTTCTTTCGTAAAAATTCGTAAATCTTGCTCTATAATTTCATAAAATATTTAAGGGTCGGAAACTGCTTTTGGGACAGTTTCCATACTTGAAACAACGTGTTTAGCTCGAAAAACGTTTTTCCTAGAGTGGTTCTATAAAATCTTGCACAGAAATTCTTTGATTCCTGCGCAGTTTTGACATTTCAGTTTATAGTTAAAAATCCCTTTGAATTTGAAAAAGTTTCCTTCACGAAAGTTCTAGCCCTCGAAGAGTTCTAAAACTTTCATGTTTTGAAAAATTTCTGATTCTGTACCGATTGGTACCAGTTTTTAATCGAAAATGAGGTTAACTTTGAAATCCGAGTCTCACAGACCTCTTACGGGTTTTCTTGAAAAGAAGGCTGTTGGAGCCTTATTTTGGAAAACTGGCCGCGCTGGCCGCTAGGAAACACCCTAGTCTACAACTTTCGTGTTTTAAGTTTTTGCCCATTCGGCCTCTAAAGGCCTGTAATCCACGTTTTACCGAAACTGCTCCCTGGAACCCGAGAGCTAGTTTTGGTTCTTACATTTATTTTTACGTCCTAAGTCGCGGGTTCTAACTCGACCGCCCACATCGGGAGATAGTCAACATGCATGCAGCGCATCTAATGTCCCTTAACCTAACCATACAGCCCATGTGACCTTGCAACCCAAAATCCGAACTCATCATCCTAGGGTTGCATAACTCTAGCTTAGCATACATCAACCATTCATGCATTTGGCTCATAAAAATCATAACATACATGCACAAAACTAAATGACCTAATTTGGGGACATATTACCTAATTCAAAACCCTAACATGCCATTCTAGCAAACCAATCACATAGCATAATTTATGAGCATGAAATTAAACCAAACCACACCTAGAATCTACCTAATCAAGCATTAAGCACACAAGCACATCTAAGGCAGCCAATAAAACATACATAGGAGCTTATGCTCTTACAAAAATTTTGCATAAAATACACATAAATCTTAAGCTTAAAACTCATTTAAACTTGGTAAAAAGCTTTTAAAAATTTTACCTCACAAGAAGTGGATTTCGGCTTAGGGTTTGGGATACCCGAAAAAATCCTGGTTGCACCAATTTGGTTCAAGGGTTCGGCTGCTCACCCTAAGTGCTCCAAAAATCAAATTTTTGGCTTCCTTGTGGTCTCCCCTCCTTGCTCGGTCACTCTAGGGTTTCTAGCCCCAAAACTGAAATTTTTTCCTCTCTTTTCTCCCACAAACCCGAGGCTGCTCCAAGGGTTGATTCAAGCTTCAAACTTGATCAAAACTCACTCTTTTTGCTCTCTAGACAAACCCGAATCTCTAACCCTAATTTCTACCTCAAATTTTGGTTTTTCCCTTGTGCTTCCCCTGCACCAAACCCACGGCAACAAGGCTGCAAGGGCTGCCAGAAAAATTTTCTTTTTCTTCCACTCGGTTCCTAGACTACCCGAAGCAAGATGGATGGCTTGAACTTGAAAAATTTTTCTGATCACTCTCCCTTCTCTCTCTCGGTTTCTTGTGCAGAAAAATGGCAAGAACTTAGTTGCATTTTTGAATTAAAGTGAATAGAGAACACTCTTATTTATAGGCCAAGAAAGAACTCTCAAAAATCTCATTTTGACCCCAAAATTTTCAAATTTTTGGACTTGTGGCATGCTAGGTGTCCGGAGGTTGGAGGAGTGCAAGACAACTCATGGTGAGTTGGCATAGTCCACATGTCTCCTTGCTATTGGTCCAACACACCTCTCATAGAATAAAATAATATTTTCTTTTTGAGATATCTTAAAAATTTAAGGCTTTGTTTGGTGAAAAACTTTGAAACTTTGATTGTAAAAATTTAAATTCCAATACTGTAATTATTATTTTACAGTTTGGATTTTTCATATTTACAGTCAAAAAAATCGGATCGAAGATATTTTCTCAAATCCTTCTGCCTCATGACCTAATGTGGCGTGCTTGATTTTTCTAAGGTGGTTTTAGTTTTTAACAGTCATAAAAATTAGTTCCTGCATTATTTTTCATAAAACGCAGATCTTAAAATTCCTCCGTCACAATTTTGACCATTTTGGTCAAACTTTGACTTTTCGGTCAACGGTTGACTTTTTCGGTCAAAATTTTGACTTTTGTAGAATCGAGTCGATTTCACTCTTTTTGTTCAAAAAGGCTATTTGCTTCTTCGAACAGTCATTTTTGAGTTTTATTAAGCTATAAAAACTCATAACACACATTAGAGCTCTGAACTAAGCTTTTCATGAAATTGCATGTACTATTTACATTCAATTCTTTACAAAAGCTAGTTACATGAAAAACTAGATCTCACAATCTACCCTCCTTAAAAATTTTCGTCCTCGAAAATTAAAACAACTCGGGGTAGTTCTTCTTCATTGCATCTTCTAGTTCCCATGTTGCTTCTCAACACTATGGTTTCGCCACAAAACCTTGACCATAGGAATAATTCTATTCCTTAAGACCTTATTTCTCTGTCGAGAATTCGTACGGGCTTTTCTTCGTAGGTTAAATCCGTCTGAACCTCCACTGGTTCTTGGCTGAGCACGTGGGAAGGATCTGGAACATACTTCTTGAGCATTGAAACATGGAAAACATCGTGCATGGAAGCTAATTCTGGCGGCAAGGCGAGCTTATACGCAACTTTTCCAATCCTCTTGAGGATTTCAAACGGTCCCGTATACCGTGGACTGAGCTTTCCTTTCTTGCCAAACCGCATTACTCCCTTCATAGGAGCAATTTTGATGAAAACAGCATCACCAACTTGAAATTCTAATGGTCGTCGACGCTTGTCCGCATAGCTTTTCTGTCGGCTAAAGGCTACGTCGAGTCTCTGTTTGATCTTCTTAATATCCTCGGAGGTCTTTTCGATGAAGTCCGTAGTTTGCAACTGTTTTTGCCCGACTTCTTGCCAGTGAACAGGCGATCTACACTTTCGTCCATACAACGCTTCAAATGGAGCCATTCCAATTGAGGCATGATAGCTGTTGTTGTAGGAAAATTCGATCAGTGATAGCTTTTCATCCCAATTTCCTTGAAATCTAGGACGCACGACCTCAACATATCCTCCAAGGTCTGGATAGTTCTCTCTGACTGACCATCCGTTTGAGGGTGAAATGCTGTGCTAAACTTCAATCTTGATCCCATGGCAGCGTGAACGCTCATCCAAAATCGTGAAGTGAAACGCCCATCGCGGTCCGAAATGATTGATTTTGGAATTCCATGCAGTTTGACGATTTGAGCTACGTAAATTTGTGCCAGTCTTTCCACTGAGTGGGTAGCTTTAATCGCAACGAAGTGGGCTGATTTGGTCAAACGATCCACTACGACCCAAATCGTGTCGTTTCCACTCGTAGTTCTGGGCAGTCCGACTACAAAATCCATCGTAATCTGCTCCCATTTCCACTCCGGAAGTTCTATCTTCTGTAATTCTCCTCCCGGATGCCGGTGTTCAGCCTTAACTTTTTGACAAGTTAGGCATTTTGACACAAATTCTGCCACTTGGTTCTTCATGTTCGGCCACCAGTAGGTCTCCCTGAGGTCCTTGTACATCTTGGTAGCTCCTGGATGTACGGAGTATGGCGTTTGGTGTGCCTCTGTCATTATTCGTTCCTTCAAACCCTTCGCGTTTGGAACACAAATCCTCCCTTTAAAGTGGAGTATACCATCATCGGAAGTCTTGAACTCTGTGCCCTTCTCACTAAACAAACAAGCCTTCAGCAAAGAAGAGTCATTTTCTTGATAGGCCTTAATGAAGTCCAGCAGATCAGACTTAAGGGTAAGCGAAGATAACCTTCCTGTTATTACTTCTATATTGAAATCAGCGATCTCCTTCTGTAGAGGCTTAGGAAGTGCTTCAATGGACATCAGCGTGGCTACTGACTTCCTACTTAATGCGTCTGCTACCCTGTTAGCCTTTCCAGGGTGGTAAAGGATTTCACAATCATAATCCTTTACGAGTTCCAACCACCGTCTTTGCCTCATATTTAACTCCTTCTGAGTAAAAATATACTTGAGGCTCTGATGGTCGGTGTAGATTTCGCATTTATTCCCATACAGATAGTGTCTCCATATCTTGAGTGCGAAGACCACTGCTGCTAGCTCCATATCATGAGTAGGGTAGTTCCTTTCATGATTCTTCAATTGTCGCGACGCGTAGGCAACTACCTTCCCATTCTGCATCAAGACAGCTCCTAATCCATTTTTAGAAGCGTCACTGTAGATCACAAAGTTTCCTGCTTCTACATCAGGAATTATCAGCACAGGTGCGCTTGTCAGTCTCCTCTTAAGCTCCTGGAAATTTTCTTCACATTTCTGAGTCCACTCGTACTTTTTCTCCTTCCGAGTGAGAGCTGTAAGAGGTGCTGCTATCTTCGAAAATCCTTCGACGAATCTCCTATAATACCCTGCCAACCCAAGAAAACTTCTAATCTCTGTGACGTTTCTGGGTGCTGGCCACAAGCTAACTGCTTCCACTTTTGTTGGGTCTACGGAAATTCCTTCTTTCGTCACCACATGCCCCAAAAAGTGTACTTTTTCCAGCCAAAATTCACATTTCGTGAATTTAGCATACAGCTGGTGTTGTCTCAACATTTCCAGTACCAGCCTCAAGTGATGCTCATGCTCCTCCTGGGACCTCGAGTATATCAGAATATCATCAATGAAGACGATCACGAATTTGTCCAGGAAGTCCTTAAATACTCGGTTCATTAAATCCATGAAGGCAGCTGGGGCATTGGTTAATCCAAAGGGCATGACCAAGAATTCGTAGTGTCCATAACGCGTCCTGAAAGCTGTCTTGGACACATCTGACTCCTTGATCCGAAGTTGATGATAGCCTGAACGCAAATCGATTTTCGAAAACACTATCGCGCCCCTAAGCTGGTCGAACAGATCATCTATCCTTGGGAGAGGATATTTGTTCTTAATTGTGATCTTGTTCAACTCTCGGTAATCGATGCACATACGTAGCGATCCATCTTTCTTCTTTACAAACAAGACAGGTGCTCCCCACGGAGAGTGGCTCTGCTTAATAAACCCCTTATCCAAAAGCTCTTGTAGCTGTACTTGAAGCTCCCTGAGTTCTGCAGGTGCCATTCTGTACGGTGCCTTCGATACCGGTGCAACTCCTGGTAGTAACTCGATTTCGAACGAGATCTCCCGTTCTGGCGGCAGTCCTGGTAATTCCTCTGGAAACACGTCCACATATTCCCTGATTATGGGAACGTCTTCTGGCATCAACTCCTTTTCTTGCTTCTTATCCACCATGTTAGCTAAATACCCTTGACATCCATTAGCTAACATCTTCCAGGCTCTTACAGCTGATACAAGCTTAGTGGTGGAATTCCGAGATTGCCCATGGAAATTAAACTTATCCTTCTCGCCTAGATTGAACGTTATCTGGCGTCTTCGGCAGTCAATCCTAGCGTCGTGTCTGCCTAAGAAATCCATCCCCAAGATCACATCGAAATCATGGAGTTTGATTGCGATGAGATCTGCAACTAATTCTCTGCCATTGATGATAACAGGAACATTTTGGATCCAGAAATTGGACCACAAAATTTCACCAGATGGTAAAGAAGCACTGAAGGGTTGTCCTATCCTATTAACACTGTCTCCTAACTTCTGAGCAAATTCCAAGGATATGAACGAATGCGTAGCGCCAGAATCGAATAGTGCAATCACATCATAAGTGGCGATAGAAATCTGACCTGTCACCACATGTGATGTTCCGGCTTCTGCATCTCCCTTCGTGTAAGCATAGATCCTGGCTTGGGGTTCTGGTGCTTCCAGTCTACCTAGTACTGTTGTAGGTCCCTCAAGCCTAGCTTGTACTGCGTGTATTTGTCGTTGGTTGGAGTTGCGATTCTGATACTGTGGCTGCGGGTTTTGATACTGCGGTTGCGGGTTATTCTGAGGGCAATTCCTTGCAAAATGTCCCTCTTTACCACAGATGTAGCAAGCATTGGATCCTTTCCTACAGACTCCTGGGTGTTTCTTCCCACAAGTCTCACATGTAGGGTAGGTGACATTGTTGCCATCATTTCCCCGGTTGCTCTTCTTTTGTTGGAAATTTTTCTGTTGCCCCTGGTTATTAAAATTCCCCTTCCGTTTGTTCTTCCCAGACTGCTTGGGACTCTGACCGGGGTTGCTTGCTTGTCCTCTGTTATTTGCTTCCGCATTCTGACGAGGTTGTGTCGACTTAGCCGCAGTCTTCTCTTCCTTCCTGGACTTGAAAATCTGGGCTCTCGCCTCTTTGTCTCGATTAATCCAGTACTCTGCTCTGACAGCTCTGCTAACACAGTCTGACACTGTTTCAGGTGGACTACTGCCGGCACTGACTTGCTTTGCAATGTCAGTACGGAACATCCTCATCATCAGTCGGACCTTCTCCTCTTCATTCGGTACCAGTTTTGGACATAAACGAGCCAGTTGCTCAAATCTTCTGATTGCGTCCAGAACTGTCATAGATCCCTGTCGGAAGTTTTTAAACTCGTCCTGTTGTACGGCAAGGACTTCTCTGTTGTAATACATGGAGCGGAATTCATACTCAAAGTCTTGCCAGGACATAGCTGTAACATCTCTCCGCATCTGTACTGTAATCCACCAATGCCTAGCGTCCTTCTTGAGAGCGAAGGAAGCGCATAGTACCTTCTCTTGTTCGGTAAGTCTCATAAAATCCAAAATGACCTGGATGTCTACAAGCCAATTATCCGCGGCCATTGGATCTGTAGGCCCCTCAAACTCGGGTGCCTTCATCCGTCTGAAACGTTCATACAGTAGGTCCTCACGTATCACTGGCGGATCTACTTGCATAGCAGCTTGTGCCACTGGAACATACGGAGGGACTTCTGGTTGCACATTGGGTACCTGAGGTACCACTGGGGGAACTGGCTGTGGAGCTTCTTGAGTTGGTGGTGCTGGATTCATTCGTTCTAACTGTTCTCGGAATCTAGCCATTTCCTGTAACGCCCCACCTAGCGTAGGCCGTTACTGTACTTGTAACATACATTCATAATATAAACTTAAACAGTGATTGAAAACACAGCGGAAATTTTTTTTTTTTTTATAGCATTGACAAAACACTATAAACATATAATAATACTGTTTTGCGTACTAGTATATTAATTACCAGTTAATATAAAATATTTCATAATTTACATAATATCTCAAAACACGTAGCGATACCCATAATCCACTCATTCACAGTCCCTTGGCTCGCTACTCCATCTTGCATCACTTTCAGATAGCTGGTTCCTTACCTACAGCATAAACTTAAACAGTGAGCTAGAGCTCAGTAAGTACAACTCTTAAGCCGTAAAGAGAATATATACACAACATACACCTAGCAAGCATTTACCATATTATGCTTTCTTATTCTTATTTATTATGGGCCCTTACCTCGCGTGTTCGTATCCGGCGCGCGACTATGGATTGGTTGGGGCGGCCAAACCTTATCCAACTCAACCCACAGTCCAAGCCAGCCTGGTGTGGGTGGTACGACACTGTGCTTATTCTTATTATTAGTGAACATACATCTTGTTGTCACCTTTTTAATTCTAATCTTTCTTACCTTAGCATAATAATCATATACTTTACATACTTATATGGCATACATGTTATCCAACACATAGCACAGAACACATCATAGACATCTAGTAATATATACTAGTAGCTTATGCTGTAGACGGTGTTGTATTTACCGTCTATCCGTGTGTCGCTTGCCTACTCCTCTTCGAGCTTTAACTGCAGAATTCCTCCTGCTCGAACGAAGGACGTACATGAGATTTCTAATCTAATACATGTGGGTTTTCGGTGATATGTCCCCCTAAAAGATAAACCATGCATACATAAAGGGTGACTACTTTAGTAGTCTTATGGATCATACATCGTGACCTAAAAGGTTACGTTGGATATCCTTTCTTAAACACTTAGCCCGTTTATAAACATGTCGGGTTAGATTAACACCAACCCTTGGGCTTCGATCAACAACTTATGGGTCAACCAAGGCTAACCCTTATGATCTCTAACTGAATCCTTATTCGGCTTACTTTAGGGTATTGGGAACTAAGTTCCGATAACTCGGGTATAAATTCCCGGTTATCATACGTCCTAACATTGCTTTGAAAATCTTAACTTAGAAACCATTTTCTTTAAAAACTTTAACTTACCATTCCTACTTCATAAAAAGACTTAGCTTTTAAAACTTCATCTTGTCAACTTTTTCGTAAAAATTCGTAAATCTTGCCTTATAATTTCATAAAATATTTGGGGCTCGGAAACTGCTTTTGGGACAGTTTCCATACTTGAAACAACGTGTTTTGCTCGAAAAACGTTTTACCTAATAGGGTTCTATAAATTCTTGCACAGAAATTCTTTGATTCCTGCGCAGTTTTGACATTTCGGTTTATAGTTAAAAATCCTTTTTGAATTTGAAAAATTTTCCTTCACAAAAGTTCTAGCCCTCAAAGAATTCTAAAACTTTCGTGTTTTGAAAAATTTCTGATTCTGTACCGATTGGTACCAGTTTTTAATCGAAAATGATGTTAGCTTTGAAATCCGAGTCTCACAGACCATCTACGGGTTTTCTTAGAAAAGAAGGCTGTTGGAGCCTTATTTTGGAAAACTGGCCGCGAGGGCCACTAGAAAACACCCTAGTCTACAACTTTCGTGTATTAAGTTTTTGCCCATTCGGCCTTTAAAGGCCTGTAATCCGTGTTTTACCGAAACTGCTCCCTGGAACCCGAGAGCTAGTTTTGGTTCTTACATTTATTTTTACGTCCTAAGTCGTGGGTTCTAACTCGACCGCCCACATCGGGAGATAGTTAACATGCATGCAGCGCATCTAACGTCCCTTAACCCTACATACAGCCCATGTGATCTTGCAACCCAAAATTTCCGAACTCACTATCCTAGGGTTGCATATCTTCTAGCTTAGTATACATCACACAAATCATGCATTTGGTTCATAAAAATCATGACATACATGCACAAAACTAAATGACCTAATTTGGGGACATATTACCTAATTCAAACCCTAACATGCCAATCTAGCAAACCATCACATAGCATAATTTATGAGCATGAAATTAAACCAAACCACACCTAGAATCTACCTAATCAAGCACTAAGCACACATGCACATCTAAGGCAGCCAATAAACCATACATAGGAGCTTATGCTCTTACAAAAATTTTGCATAAAAATACACATAAATCACATGCTTAAAACTCATTTAAACTTGACAAAAAGCTTTTAAAATTTTACCTCCAAGAAGTGACTTTCGGCTAGGGTTTGGGTACCCGAAAAAAAACTGCTTGCACCAATGGTTCAAGGGTTCGGCTGCTCCCCTATGTGCACCAAAAATCAGATTTTTGGCTCCCTTTGGTCTCCTCTCCTTGCTCGGACACTCAAGAGAGTTTAGCCCCAAATCTGAAATTTTTTTCCTCTCTTTTCTCACACAAACCCGAGGGCTGCTCCAAGGGTGATTCAAGCTTCAAAACTTTGATCAAATCTCACTTTTTGCTCTCTAACCAAACCCGAATCTCTAACCCTAATTTTTACCCCAAAATTTGGTTTTTCTCTTGTGTTTCCCCTGCTCCAAACCCACGGCAACAAGGCTGCAAGGGCTGCAGAAAATTTTTCTTTTTCTTCCACTCGGTTTCTAGACTACCCGAAGCAAGATGATTGGCTTGGACTTGAAAAATTTTTCTGATCTCTCACTCTCTCTCTCTCGGTTTTTGAGCTGAAAAGGCAAGAGTTGGCTGCATTTTTGATTAAAATGAATAGAAACACTTCTATTTATAGGCCAAGAAGAACTTCAAAAATCTCATTTTGACCCCAAAATTTTCAAATTTTGGACTTGTGGCATGCTAGGTGTCCGGATCTAGGGGAGTGCAAGACAACTCATGGTGAGTTGGCATAGTCCACATGTCTCTCCTTGATTGGTCCAACACATCTCCATAGAATAAAATAATATTTCTTTGTGAGATATCTTAAAATTTAAGGCTTTGTTTGGATAAAAATCTTTGAAACTTTGATTGTAAAAATTTAAATTCCAATACTGTAATTATTATTTTACAGTTTGGATTTTTCATAATTACAGTCAAAAAAATCGGATCGAAGATATTTTCTCAAATCCTTCTGCCTCATGACCTAATGTGGCGTGCTTGATTTTTCTAAGGTGGTTTTAGTTTCTAACTGTCATAAAAATTAGTTCCTGCATTATTTTTCATAAAACGCAGATCTTAAAATTCCTCCGTCATAATTTCGGCCATTTTGGTCAAACTTTGACTTTTCGGTCAACGGTTGACTTTTTCGGTCAAAATTTTGACTTTTGTGGAATCGAGTAGGTTTCACTCCTTTTTGTTCAAAAAGGCTATTTGCTTCTTCGAACAGTCATTTTTGAGTTTTATTAAGCTATAAAAACTCATAACACACATTAGAGCTCTGAAACAAGCTTTTTCATGAAATTGTATGTACTATTTACATTCAATTCTTTACAGAAGCTAGTTACATGAAAAACTAGATCTCACAATCTACCCTCCTTAAAAATTTTCGTCCTCGAAAATTAAAACAACTCGGGGTAGTTCTTCTTCATAGCATCCTCTAGTTCCCATGTTGCTTCCTCAACGCTATGGTTTCGCCACAAAACCTTGACCATAGGAATAATTCTATTCCTTAGGACCTTATCTTCTCTGTCGAGAATGCGTACGGGCTTTTCTTCGTAGGTTAAATCCGTCTGAACCTCCACTGGTTCTTGGCTGAGCACGTGGGAAGGATCTGGAACATACTTTTTGAGCATTGAAACATGGAAAACATCGTGCATGGAAGCTAATTCTGGCGGCAAGGCGAGCTTATACGCAACTTTCCCAATCCTCTTGAGGATCTCAAACGGTCCCGTATACCGTGGACTGAGTTTTCCTTTCTTGCCAAACCGCATTACTCCCTTCATAGGAGCAATTTTGATGAAAACAGCATCACCAACTTGAAATTCTAATGGTCGTCGACGCTTGTCCGCATAGCTTTTCTGTCGGCTAAAGGCTACGTCGAGTCTCTGTTTGATCTTCTTAATATCCTCGGAGGTCTTTTCGATGAAGTCTGTAGTTTGCAACTGCTTTTGCCCGACTTCTTGCCAGTGAACAGGTGATCTACATTTTCGTCCATACAACGCTTCAAATGGAGCCATTCCAATTGAGGCATGATAGCTGTTGTTGTAGGAAAATTCGATCAGTGATAGCTTTTCATCCCAATTTCCCTTGAAATCTAGGACGCACGACCTCAACATATCCTCCAAGGTCTGGATAGTTCTCTCTGACTGACCATCCGTTTGAGGGTGAAATGCTGTGCTAAACTTCAATCTCGATCCCATGGCTGCGTGAACGCTCATCCAAAATCGTGAAGTGAAACGCCCATCGCGGTCCGAAATGATTGATTTTGGAATTCCATGTAACTTGACAATTTGAGCACGTAAATTTGCGCCAATCTTTCCACTGAGTGGGTAGCTTTAATCGCAACGAAGTGGGCTGATTTGGTCAAACGATCCACTACGACCCAAATCGTGTCGTTTCCACTCGTAGTTCTGGGCAGTCCGACTACAAAATCCATCGTAATCTGTTCCCATTTCCACTCCGGAAGTTCTATCTTCTGTAATTCTCCTCCCGGATGCCGGTGTTCAGCCTTAACTTTCTGACAAGTTAGGCATTTTGACACAAATTCTGCAATCTGATTCTTCATATTTGGCCACCAGTAGGTCTCCCTGAGATCTTTGTACATCTTGGTAGCTCCTGGATGTACGGAGTATGGCGTTTGGTGTGCCTCTGTCATTATTCGTTCCTTCAAACCCTTTGTGTTTGGAACACAAATCCTCCCTTTGAAGTGGAGTATACCATCATCGGAAGTCTTGAACTCCGTGCCCTTCTCACTAAACAAACGAGCCTTCAGCAAAGAAGAGTCATTTCCTTGATGGGCCTTAATGAAGTCCAGCAGATCAGACTTTAAGGTAAGCGAAGATAACCTTCCTATTATTACTTCCATGTTGAAATCAGCGATCTCCTTCTGTAGAGGCTTAGGAAGTGCTTCAATGGACATCAGCGTGGCTACTGACTTCCTACTTAATGCGTCTGCTACCCTGTTAGCCTTTCCAGGGTGGTAGAGGATTTCACAATCATAATCCTTTACGAGTTCCAACCACCGTCTTTGCCTCATATTTAACTCCTTCTGAGTAAAAATATACCTGAGACTCTGATGGTCGGTGTAGATTTCGCATTTATTCTCATACAGATAGTGCCTCCATATCTTGAGTGCGAAGACCACTGCTGCTAGCTCCATATCATGAGTAGGGTAGTTCCTTTCATGATTCTTCAATTGTCGCGACGCGTAGGCAACTACCTTCCCATTCTGCATCAAGACAGCTCCTAATCCATTTTTAGAAGCGTCACTGTAAATCACAAAGTTTCCTGCTTCTACATCAGGAATTATCAGTACAGGTGCGCTTGTCAGTCTCCTCTTAAGCTCCTGGAAATTTTCTTCACATTTCTGTGTCCACTCGTACTTCTTCTCCTTCCGAGTGAGAGCTGTAAGAGGTGCTGCTATCTTCGAAAATCCTTCGACGAATCTCCTATAATACCCTGCCAACCCAAGAAAACTTCTAATCTCTGTGACGTTTCTGGGTGCTGGCCATGAACTAACTGCTTCCACTTTCGTTGGGTCTACGGAAATTCCTTCTTTCCTCACCACATGTCCCAAAAAGTGAACCTTTTCCAGCCAAAATTCACATTTCGTGAATTTAGCATACAGCTGGTGTTGTCTCAACATTTCCAGTACCAGCCTCAAGTGATGCTCATGCTCCTCCTGGGACCTCGAGTAGATCAGAATGTCATCAATGAAGACGATCACGAATTTGTCCAGGAAGTCCTTAAACACTCGGTTCATTAAATCCATGAAGGCAGCTGGGGCATTGGTTAGTCCAAAAGGCATGACCAAGAATTCGTAGTGCCCATAACGCGTTCTGAAAGCTGTCTTGGACACATCTGACTCCTTAATCCGAAGTTGATGATAGCCTGATCGCAAGTCAATCTTCGAAAATACTATCGCTCCCCTAAGCTGGTCGAACAGATCATCTATCCTTGGAAGAGGATATTTGTTCTTAATTGTGATCTTGTTCAACTCTCGGTAATCAATGCACATACGGAGCGATCCATCTTTCTTCTTTACGAACAAAACAGGTGCTCCCCACGGAGAGTGGCTCTGCTTGATAAACCCCTTATCCAAAAGCTCTTGTAGCTGTACTTGAAGCTCCCTGAGTTCTGCAGGTGCCATTCTGTACGGTGCCTTCGATACCGGTGCAACTCCTGGTAGCAACTCGATTTCGAACGAGATCTCACGTTCTGGCGGCAGTCCTGGTAATTCCTCTGGAAACACGTCCACATATTCCCTGATGATGGGAACGTCTTCAGGCATCAACTCCTTTTCTTGCTTCTTATCCACCATGTTCGCTAGATATCCTTGACATCCACTAGCTAACATCTTCCAGGCTCTTACAGCTGATACAAACTTAGTGGTGGAATTCCGAGATTGCCCATGGAAATTAAACTCATCCTTCTCACCTAGGTTGAACGTTATCCGTCGTCTTCGGCAGTCAATCCTAGCGTCGTGTCTGCCTAAGAAATCCATCCCCAAGATCACATCGAAATCATGGAGTTTGATTGCGATGAGATCTACAACTAATTCTCTGCCATTGATGATAACAGGAACATTTTGGATCCAAAAATTGGACCACAAAATTTCACCAGATGGTAAAGAAGCACTGAAGGGTTGTCCTATCCTATCAACACTGTCTCCTAGCTTCTGAGCAAGTTCCAAGGATATGAACGAATGCGTAGCGCCAGAATCGAATAATGCAATCACATCATAAGTGGCGATAGAAATCTGATCTGTCACCACATGTGATGTTCCGGCTTCTGCATCTCCCTTCGTGTAAGCATAGATCCTGGCTTGGGGTTCTGGGGCTTCCAGTCTGCCTAGTACTGTCGCAGGTCCCTCAAGCCTAGCTTGTACTGCGTGTACTTGTCGTTGGTTGGAGTTGCGGTTCTGATACTGTGGCTGCGGGTTTTGGTACTGTGGTTGCGGGTTATTCTGAGGACAATTCTTCGCAAAATGTCCCTCTCTACCACAGATGTAGCAAGCATTGGATCCCTTCCTACAGACTCCTGGGTGTTTCTTCCCACAAGTCTCGCATGTAGGGTAGGTGACATTGTTGCCATCATTTCCCCGGTTATTCTTCTTCTGTTGGAAATTTTTCTGTTGTCCCTGGTTGTTAAAATTCCCCTTCCGTTTGTTCTTCCCAGACTGCTTGGGACTCTGACCGGGGTTGCTTGCTTGTCCTCTGTTACTTGCTTCCACATTCTGACGAGGTTGTGTCGACTTAGTAGCAGACTTTTCTTCCTTCCTGGACTTAAAAATCTGGGCTCTAGCTTCCTTGTCCCGATTAATCCAGTACTCAGCCCTGACGGCTCTGCTAACGCAGTCTGACACTGTTTCAGGTGGACTATTGCCGGCACTGACTTGCTTTGCAATGTCTGTACGGAACATCCTCATCATTAGCCGCACCTTCTCCTCTTCATTCGGTACTAGTTTTGGACATAAGCGAGCCAGTTGCTCAAATCTTCTGATTGCGTCCAGAACTGTCATAGATCCCTGTCGGAAGTTTGTAAACTCGTCCTGTTGTACGGCAAGAACTTCTCGGTTGTAGTACATGGAACGGAATTCATACTCAAAGTCTTGCCAGGACATAGCTGTAACGTCTCTCCGCATCTGTACAGTCATCCACCAATGTCTAGCATCCTTCTTGAGAGCGAAGGAGGCGCACAGTACCTTCTCCTGTTCTGTAAGCCTCATGAAATCCAAGATGACCCGGATATCAATGAGCCAATTATCTGCGGCCATTGGATCTGTAGGCCCCTCAAACTCGGGCGCCTTCATCCGTCTGAAAAGTTCATACAACAGTCTTCACGTATCACTGGCGGATCTACTTGCATGGCAGCTTGTGCCATCGGAACATACGGAGGGACTTCCGGTTGAACATTGGGTACCTGAGGTACCACTGGGGGCACTAGCTGTGGAGCTTCTT
>CM046379.1:12006464-12097208 GCA_025413485.1 Ficus microcarpa | reverse complement strand
AGTTGAGTTTTTTTTTTTTTTTTTTTTTTTTTTTTTTTTTTTTTTGAGTTGCTGCCCAAAACATCCCCTAATTAACAGCATCCAGATTTTCAAAAAAAATGAAAAACAAAAAAAGAAGACCAATAGATAAAGTATTCTGGTTCATGATCAAACGTAGTTTCAGGGCAACATAATTTAGAGAGCAAATTATTAGGTGCTTTGACTTTTTGGTCCTTGTCGTTACATTGGCCCATAAAAACCCCATAATTTTCTAACAGCCCAAATGATTGACTGCCAGAGCCTATATCTTACGTAGGGTTTTGACCCTCATTTCACGGGATTGGCTTTATTTTTTATTTTTTATTTTTTCCAAAAATAAAATAATAATTATAATTAGTAATATATTTGTAGTTTTGTTGTCTCGTTCAGTCTCTAGAAATAAAATCTTTTAACCCGTCGTTTTTGATTTTCACATAATTGGGGTGGCGAACAGCTTGCATTGTTCACATCTTGAGAAAATTTGATTTGTTTAGTTATTAATTTAATCTTTTTGAGAACTTTAATCATATTTCCTTCTTCTCTTTCAACTTAGCAAAAAGTCTTCAATATGAATTGTGATCATCTAATATTTGACTGCGTCACATATGCTGAGATAAGTTTGTGTTTCATAAGAAAGAAAATATCTTTTTAATAGAGATAATTGAAACATATCTAGACAATATAAGATTAATGTACAACCCAAAAATTTTATAGAAAAAAAGAATGTAGATTCCTAAATGATTCTCTCTTTTACTTAATTTCCTCTCTCCTAGGGTTTTTTTTTTTTTTTTGGTTATATGAAAGTTAATTTAGAATTTATTTTACGCGTCGTCCTGATAAAAATTTAGATCTTGATTCTACGTCATTTCTTCGGTTTTATGATTTCATTTAAAAAGGACAATCCTCTTAAAAAGAGTATTTCAACTCTTTATAAATAATGTTAACATACTCTTTAATTTATCTTGTTGATGTGGGATTCAGTTTCTAAGAAGGTCATTGTTGATGGTGTGCTCAGCGCGCTCTGTAAGAGTGGTTGGCGTGAGCGGCTGACCAAGTACCTATATTGAAAAGACCAACTCTAGAGTGAGAGTTAAATTGTTGGGCCAAATAGCCTTTACTGGACAGTCAATTAGGATCCTTCCCGGAGACGTGGCTCAAATGACTAGACAGTGATCGGTGGCAAACCATCGCCAACCAAGGCATGCCACACTCGACCTTCTCCCGTACCTAACCTCACCCATTCCCGACCTTCGATCTAATTGATCACTACAAATGGCACCTGGTCCACTACCTAGTTCTAACATTAGTACCTACATGACATGCCCTTATTATCCAAGTAGTAGGGCACGAGGCAGTAGCCCAATGGACAGAAAATACTAGCACACAGACACCAGTCAACGCACTGGGTCTGACCAAGGCACTTGAGTTCATAGGAAACATCTATAAATAGAGGAGTGCACTCCCTCAGGAATGGACTACATTCTTTGCCCAATCTCTACTTCTTCTTTTGCTTATTAGTTCCTCTTACTGATTTAAGCATTGGAGTGCCCTTAGCAGACACCTCACTATCCCTTACTCTAAGGTGCTCTTCTTTGTTTTGTAGATGACTAAGTAAAGCAAAGAGACATTGGACCAATCACACTAAGTGATTCCATCTGATATTGTATCAGAGATTTTTTTGCATCAACAGCCATCCTCTTGAAACTTTAAGTAAAATGAAAAAGATGATTTTGGCATGGATAGGTAGCTTAGCAAAATCATAGACAAATGTACTAAAATAAAAAGGAGTTGGCGTTAAATTGACAAGTTTCTCCCTAAATATTAAATTTGAGAAATATTTCGTGAATATTATAAAAGGTATCACAAAGTGCCCCAAACTAATTAATGGTTGTTTAAGTTTGAAAGGAAACGTTAACGCACATGTGAAATGACGTGCTATATCATCATCTAAAACTTCAATATACGCTCCTCAAGCAGGCTTAGAAAAACGAATATAAAAATGTTCCTATCCAAATTCTAATGGTTGTAATCAATTAAGTTATAATACTTAACTAAATTGGTAATATAATTTTTCAAAATTAAAATTTGAGAAACAACTTTCACAGCAAAAAAAGGCCCTAAGATACCTAAATAAAAATTTAAAAAAAAACACTAATCAATTAATCTTCACTCTATCATTAGCCATACAAAATGCTTGCTTTATCTACCAACCCAAAATCCTCGTAACTATAACATTGTCGTTTAGCTGTACCACTTTGGAGTATAGAAAACACATTATTTTTCCACATCAAAAAGCCTTGAACCATTTTTTGGGATGGCTCAACTTGCCATGCCCGTTTCATGACTTCAAATAATGCCAAACTGGTTACTGGAGCTAGTACAACAACTTGTTTAATCCAACAAAAAATGAAAAAGAAAAAAAAATCATTTTAAGATAAATCTACTTAACCCGACATCTGAAATTGACAAAAGCAATGTTTTTTGACCGTTGATAATAGTGAAATGGACTTTGTGCGCCAAGTTGGCAAATTGCCCATCATCACCGAAGATCAGAAAACGACATGTTTCTTCCTAAGTTATCTCAACCAGCTTGCAAATAATTTAACTTAGACTTTGTTTGGTGAACGAGTTCAAACTGTATTTTTTCATCTCAATTTTTGTCTTTTTCTGAAAAATTTTTTATCTTTTTTTGAAAAAGTTTTTATCTTTTCTGAAAAATCAATAAAAATTTTCATCTCAAATTGTACTTTTTTAACTCAAATTTATTCATCAAACGGATCCCAAATAATCGTTTGTTTTCGGTACGTAAATTTTGCCTTAAATTAAAGTTTTCGTCGGTGACCACGGAAACAATACAAAAAACTATGTGCACCACTTGACGTTTATTTTCCATGAGTTATTTTCTTTTCTTTCTCTTCTTTTTTCTTTTTCTTTTTTTTTTTTTGGGTAAGGTCTTTTCCAAATACTATCTCAATAATATGATTAAAATATCATTAAAATGAAAGAGTATGTGTAATTAATTTTTTTTTTAAACACAAATAGCACGATTTTAAACATATTGTCTTTTCTTTTTTTTATAAACAGAAAATATTGTCCTTTCACTTCATATTGTATAATTCTATGTTTTATGTTATTATTTTATTTCTTTCGCAAAAAAAAAAAAAAAAAAGTTATTGTATTACTTTTAAAGGTCAGCAAATCATCTAAGTTGTTGGACTATCCTTAATTTTAGTAATCATGATCCTATTTCACTGAAAATTACACGTCACACGGCATACAGTTTTATAATTATGTCAGATTAATTGCGAGGTAATATTCAAAGATTTCAGCCAAGTCTCACCTAGTTTAGAACGCGTAGAGAGATAAAGGTAAATAGCAGTTTGACAGTAAAGAATTGAAGTAAATAATATATGTTTTAAATTAAATTATCTATTTATTAGAAATACATTTATTATTTACTTAATAAATTAGCTATTTATCTAGTAAATTAACTAATTATCTAGTAAATTAATTATTTATATGGCAAATTTGTTTTGTATTACTATTTAATCCAAATATCTTAGAATCTTGCATTTATGTAAAAAAGTTGTTATTATATTTGTATTTGGTTTCTTATTTTTAAATAACTTTTTTGTTTTTAGTATGAAAATAGAAATGTGAATACTTTTTTAGAATGATATTGCGATTGTTTTTGAAATTGTGTTTGGTTATGCTTCTAGATATGTTCATTTAGGTATAAGTAAAAAAATGAATTGTGTTTGAATATATTTTTCAAAACATTTATTAAGTTATATAGCATTAAAAATGAAAATGAACATAAGAAAATAACTATAAACCGTTTTTCATTTTCTTCACAAAAACTATTCTCATCATTTTTTTGTTTTCGTTTTCATTTTCAAAATATTTGTTAAACAAATGTTACGTATAAAACATTATCAATTTCACGCCTCAAAAAATGCACAGAAACATTTCTAAAAACATGCGGAAACAAAACCAAACATTTCCTACAATTTCCTTTGCATTTTATTTCTTTAGGTTGTATGCAAAAATATCATAAATTTAACAGCTACTTATATTTATGTTCATTATAATATTAAATTTGATAATTTTATCATTTTATAATATGAAAATTATCAATTTTAATATTAAAGTAGGTAATATTATAAAGATGTATTTAAAATATTGCTCTCCACCTAAATTTTCTCTCAAATTTGCATACACTATCTCAGAGACAGGCCCAACTTTGACTTTGGT
This sequence comes from Ficus microcarpa, assembly GCA_025413485.1. Classification (NCBI taxonomy): domain Eukaryota; kingdom Viridiplantae; phylum Streptophyta; class Magnoliopsida; order Rosales; family Moraceae; genus Ficus; species Ficus microcarpa. The sequence goes on along the minus strand of CM046379.1, from coordinate 12,092,936 downwards.
TGGGCAAAATGAGCCCAGACCAATCTGAAGCCCAAGTCATTGGCCCAATTAAATCGTTCTTTCCCAAGCCCATATTTCAGAATCCTCCATCGTCTATACTTTGTAGCATAGAAATCTCTCTCCCTCCCTCTCTCTCTCGCGGTCTGCAAAAGAGCTTAAACCCTAGACGAACCGGAAGGCGAGCCAAGCTCAATCTCAATGTCGGACAATGAAGGTTTTGAATCGGATGCTCCGGAGGAATTTACGGCGGAGCAGGTTTTTTTTTTTTTTTTTTTTTGGGTTTCCCCTATTTTATCTGTAGCGAAATCAGCTGAAAAATGATCGTTTTTGAATTGGAAACAAGGCATGATTTTGATGGTTTTTGGTATCAGGGAATACGGCAAGACGAAGAACTAGCCAAAGTTCAGAAGGAGAATAAGGCCAGGTAAGCTTCTGTTTATAAAGACCAGCTTTTGATTTTGTTAATGAGCTTTTTTTTTCTTTTCTGCATAGAAAAAATGAAATATTTAAGATCTTTAGGGTAAAGGAAAAGTCTTTGAATTTTGATTTAGGATTTAGGGCTTAGCAATTTATTTAGCAAGGTGTTTTTTAGACCAAGTGGATCAGCTAGAAATCTTTTCCCTTTTTAATGTTTTTCTAATTTTCAAGTAAAAGAAAGAATTTTTACACACATGTACTGGCAAGAAACGTTGTTGAAAAGATGTTATACTTGTTTGTAGAGATTGGCAATTTTAATTAGCTTGCTAGCAGTAATAAGTTCTTTTGGTTAGTTAGCAATTTTAGTGTTTGCAAGTCCTCTGTGTTGTATTTTGCCAAGTTTTGACTTCTAAATGAGTTTATCGAAATGGGTAATTTTAGTAAGCTTGATTACAACATAGGTAATACAATTTTTTTTTTAAGTTTTAATTTTGGTCCAACAAAATTTGGTTTTGAGGGGATTTTGTAACTGCTTGTGTAGAGTTGTTCGTGAAGGAAAAGAACGTCGTAGATTATGGGCTCAGAAGAAAACACCAAGACCATCTAAAAAGGTGGAGAGTGTTCAAAATCAAGATGTGTCCGAGACTGAAATCCCAACAGAACCTAGTGGCAGAGAGGGCATGCTACCGAATGAGATTGTTCAGCTGCTGGCTTCCCGTGAGAAGTATATCTTCTGTGTTCCTTATGGATCTATATGTTTTTTTACCTCTCTACTATAGTATGGATCTTAGTGTTGAGACACAAGGTGTTCTAACCAAATGGGTTGTGTTTGTTCCACAGAAAAATGTTCTTATCGGACTCTGAAGATGATGACAAGACTGAAGTAAAGCGCATTTCCAAAAAGAAGAGAAAATCGAAAAGCTCAGGGTGAGTAAATGAAAAGAGAGGGATTAGAGAGAGAGAGAGAGAGAAACTAACTACAATGGCTGTGATATGGAATATTAACATGGTGAAACTTGTGGTATGCAGGGTGGATACTGTCGTGTTGAACGAGATACCGCCAGCTCAGTGCTTACAGAATTCGTTGGAGTTTTTGAAGAAAAGGAAAATGCAAGTGCCAAGATCACATGCAGTGTTGAAAAACTCCCACAAAGCATTGCGACTCCTTTCTTCATCAGGCTTGTTGAAGTAAAGCTGATCAAAACTGAATAAATTTCCGTTTTAGATTTTTTTTTTTGCCCTTGTGTACCGTTTATTATTAGCTTGTTATATTAGATAATTAAAAGGAAAGAGAGAGAGAGAGAGAGAGAGAGAGAGAGAGTTAGTTTGCTTCACCAGGAGCGCATTTTTGTAATGATGCCATGAACTATGAAGAAGAATTTCAGTTTAATGGATGTGCAATCCTCTAAATTTGTTGCTAAAATGTCAACCATCTCGTTGAGATCTCAACTTAGAGATTCTCAATTTCTTCCATTTCCTAAGCTCCTTCGAGTTGAAATAAGGGTGATTATGTTGTCATATTACAAAAAGAAGCCAGCTTTATCGGGTACGGAGTTTGCTGCATGATTCCTTCTTTTTAATTACTTAGTCCTCGGTAGGATCATCATTTCAATTTAAAATTTTTATATCAGTTTTTATCTTTTTCTGAAAATTTTTTTATCTTTTTAAAATTTTTTTTTGTCTTTTCAGAAAAATCAATAAAAATTACTATTCAAACTTAAAATTTCCAACTAAAACTACTGAATCAAACGGAACCTTAATTTAAATGGCTAATTTCTTTGCCACTCATCCACCGCCATGTATTATGTTGATGCGCCTCCTGGGGTTCATGCTGGACAGTTTCTTTTAGCAAAATACGCGCACACACGCATGCATGTAGATTGGGTTTTTTTTTTTTTTAATGTATTTATACATATATATATATATGTATATATTGGACAGTTTGATTGACTAACAAAATAAAAGACCATTCAGCCATTCTGGACCCTTTGGGGTAAACAACTCTTCATACCCTTGAATTCATCTCACTTCTTCAAATTCTCTCTGTACCCCAAACCCAAACCACGACACAAATATGGCTAAAAATAAAATAAAATAAATTCTTATTGATTCTGAAAATAACAAAACAACATTTACTAATTTACATCATCCATCGGCTCCTCACGATCATAATCCAAAAACCCACTACATGCATAAAGTCCTTGAAGAAGTGAAAATAAAATAAAAAGGGCACCAAGAATTATGTCAAAAGAGTTTCAAGGAGAGGAAAAGTTGTCATTCTGGTCGAGCCACTTCTGGTGAGCATCTTCTTCAGGAGAGGTGGTCAAGAGACCTTGAAAAGCACTTCTGACTTTGTTGAGGCACTTGTGGTGGCGAATGCGTCTGAGCACAACTTCTTTGTTCAAAGCTTTTGAAGAAGATGATTTCAAGTGGAGTTCGCTTGTGATGGGGCTGTCCTTGAGAGTCGCCTTCTGATCGGCCTCCGATTCTGAGAGTGACTGTGGAGCTTCGGACATGACGAATGCCATTTTTGGTGGTTGGAGGAAAGTTTAAATGAATGAAATCAAGGTGTGTGTGCGGGTGTGTGACTTGACTCTTTTGAGCGTGTCACGATGAGCTCTCATTTATAGGCGAGAGAGAGAGAGAGAGAGAGAGAGAGCGGGGAGGGCGACGTTTCATATTTTGCCGTCAGTTTGTGTGTGTTCTTCGGAAAAACTTTCTTACGGAAAAATTAGGTAAATTAACGCTTTTTAAATACCTAATTAAATAAAGGGTCCACCTTTTTTATTTAAAAAAATATTCATTAATCAATGATTAATTATTATCAATTTATATCAATCAATAAAAAAAAATATTAATATTGATCAATTATTGATTAATCATGATTAAATAATTTTTAAAAGACGATCTTTTTTTAATTTAATTTTACAAAAATTTGTCCATTTATTAAAAATATTATGACAAAAAAAATCATTAACCTGCTAGTTCTCTATTTCATTGTTATGTGTAGCTACTTTAACTATTATTATTATTATTATTATTATTTTTTACGTGTGTAAGTTTTTAGCGTAAATATGCTACTCGGTATAATTAAAATACAGTTTGTTTTATCATAAATTCATCCTATAATGTTTTGTCATTTATTTGTGGGTGGTTTTGGGTGTTTTCTGGGTCCTCCAAGCTAGTGGTTTTACTATAAGTGTTTGGATATGAAATGAGTTTATTTATTTATTTAATTTTTTAAAAATGCTTTTTAGTGGACGTGATGACACGAAGCTGGCTTAGCTGCTGGTGACTACATTCAATTATAGGTTTATAAATAATTTTTTAAAGAAAATCAGCTGATTATAATTGACCCCCTTAATGTATATATATTATATATAATTTGTCCCAATGCATAAAACATGCACTTATGCACTGAAGTTTATTTTTCTTTATTTCTTAAAGATGTGATCAGTAACTAAACTGAGCACTATAACAACATAATACTCATTTCTCAAATAAGATTTTAGATGGAAATCCAACACAACCCAACAACCTAATTCTCACTTTTATTCCCCTTGAAAAAAAAAAAAAGTCTTCACTTGTATAGCTTTAAAAGAAAAACGACAAAAATGAAAAAGGAAATTCAGCTTGAGGAACGTTTGAGTAACGGTATAAAAGATGAGAATGTGCATTGTAGACCTCCTATATAAATATATATGTGTGTATATATATTTTAAATTATTAGTAGGGAATATTATTTTAAACATTGGATTGATTTTCAACTATTTGATTTAAAGTTAGGATAACATGTTGTATATTTTTAATATGTATAATATACTCATTAATCAAGCCGTTAAAAAATTTATCCAATATTAAAAATAGTTTGCATGGATAGTTTTTTTTTTTTTTCCCCTGATTTCTATTATGCATTTTTATCATATCAGCAATAATCATAGTTACCATGTTCCAATTCTGTTTTCTCTTAAAAAATATTCAAAAGTAAATGAACCTTCACAAAAAAGAAAAAAATATAGAACGATAATATAATAATATGGATTCTTTTTAAATATAAACCACCATCTATATATATAGTCATGGTCACTGTGAGGCACGCTCTTTATCTTTTAACGCTCTCAATAATCGGCCAAAAATTACAAAAACTCTCTTTTAATATATAAAAGGGTAATAGATTAATTAATATGCAAGGGGTACGTATGGCTGTTTACGTTAATATATATATATCCTTACAACTTTCACTCTTTCATTATTCATTCTGATAAAAAAGTTGGACCACAAAATTGAGTTCTGAAAAAAAACAAAAACATTGGAGGAAGCCACGGCGCCATAGGCTCACCAGGTTTGATAAAACCGGGTGCTTTGGCGGCTGTCTGCCATGAGGCTGACATGTACGGCCAAGACTGATAGAAATATCTATATATGTGGGTGTGTATGATATGATATATCCTTTTGCAAGAAAACTGTTTTTGTTGGTTGGGTTCATCTGTTACTGTTGACCTCGTATTTCTATTGTTTTACGGAACATAGAGATGATATATACCAGTATGTATCAGAGGAGGATATATATTATCCAATCCTCAACATGTACCGGTATATATGCTTCAACATGTAACTTCGTTATTTGCGTATGACATGTGTTTTTTGCCAAGTGGCGACATACCATGAAATATCGCTACTCACTAGAATACTTCGACTTCGCATGATGTGTTTGTAGTGTTTTGGAAAGCTAGCTATTGAAATTAACATATTTGTTCTTTGCGTTATTAAAAACGCTCTTTAGATATTAATTTGAATGTTCGGTCATGGTACGAGAAACATTCATTTTAATTTTATCGAATATGCTAATAATAATATTAATATATGGAGGCTTGATCTTGATATTTTTATCTAATATTAGGTTGAAAAAAAAAAAAAAAACAAATCATCATATTTCAGATTATTAAAAAGAACCCAACATTTAAATATTTAACCATATATCCATTACGATAATTTTCTACCATTTGATCACCACACTCCATAATATATTAATATATATTTGTAACTACCTTAAAGGGATATATATATATATACACACAGAGACAAAAGGCCCACAATCAACACTGGAATAGTTGTTTTAAACCATTAATGGACTTATTAAAGCAGTGCATCCACCACCAAAAAGAAAAAAAGTTAAAAAAAAAAAAAAGTGGTTTTGTGATGGCAACAAGAAAGTGACTGGAAGACAAGTCTAAAAATGTAAAACAATGGGCCAAGTTATGTTGTTTTGGATGTAAACCAAGGGCGTGGCTGAGCTTTTTTCGAGGCTTTACTTCCGCCCGTACACTTCAACAAGATGGTACACAGAATTGAAACTTTTTATTTTTATTTTTATTAAACACTTTCCTTAATTGACTAGGAATCCCCAAAAAAAAAAAAAAAAAGAAAACAAAGAATGCTATACAAATTGTTTTTTACTTTTCTCGTCTTCACTAAAAGACTACAAAACTAGGTTGGTTAATTTGAATAAAAAAAGATTATACAGAAAAGAGAAAGTTACGTACACGAGAAAGGGGGGGGAAAAAATGTCTACCGCTCATCGCTACGTTTGTCAAGAAAAGTTAACAAGAAACCACTCACAATGCGGCGTGCTATAGGGTTAGGAATGCAACGACACAAGCGTCCATCTACATATGCTACAATGCCTGACAACACAAACCTGCCAATTCCCCATCTCCATATGAACCTAACCTTCTGTTCCTCTTCCGGCCCGTTTTCTACTCTTGGAGTAATCGCTTTTTGATCGTCGCTGTCCAAATCTTTCTTCCACTTGATGCCGGCGATGAACTTGTTAGCTTGCTTCCTAAGCATGCGGATTGCAAAACTCACGAATAGGTGCTCACATAATGTCAGCAACGTTGGTCCTAGTTTCCACTCCTGTTGAGAAGTTACTCTTTGCTTAAGTTACTTGATTAAAGTAATTTGGGGTAAACTTGTTTGAGGACAGTCAAAAGACATTAGTTCAGCTTCTGGAGTTTCTAAGGCCATCTCCAATCATACTCTATTTTAGAGTATGGGAAAAATTCCAACCCATACTCTATATGACACTTCAAATATAGAGCATGAACAGTGATACTTCTAAACTACTTTTTCTTTTTTTAATATTAAATGATATAAAATAAATGATTATAAAAAAAAATATAAATAAAATATTCCTTTTAGAGTATGATATATAGTAAATGGCTTGGAGATAAAATAGTTATTTGAAATGACAGATACATTATTTTAGAATTTCTGTACTCTAAAATAGAGTATTTGGGTTGGAGATAGCCTAAGAACGAAAATACTATATCAACTCATGCCTACTCAAAACCTATTCTTTAACCAACACTTATTTGTAGGTCCCTGTTTATCTTATGAAAAGTGAGAAAAGACGTGCTTTTAGCCTATTATAATTTGACACATCACATAGAAGTGCTCTTGAATCGGTTGGGATATTGACTAAATTTTCATCGGTTGCGGAAAAATTTGAGCGAGTTCGCCAACTTGTGCCTCTATAGACAATTTACGAGTATTTGAAATCAAGACGCAAAATAATCTGTTCCAGACATAACAAAGAAATACAAAACTCTGGTTCAAATTAGAAGAAATGAAAAAACTTACACTTTCACCTCGAAGATGACGCAAGGGCTGAGTAGTTCTGGAAGGATCACCCTTTAGTAATGCCTTGCTCACGAGGAAGCCCTTAACATGATCCACGATCTCCTCTATAAGAGTACTGTTTGGTGGTAGATTTTTGAGGTATACCTGAACAGAGACATAATTAGTATAAACCAAGCATAATTAGACATAAAAATTAGCCTTTCCATTGGAAATATTCACTGTAGGCATCCAAGTAGTAGGCTAAAATAAACTCAACTTCTTTAGTAAGAAAGAGGACGGGGACATTACGAAACGAAATCCAGAATTTATATGATAGTCTGATAGACCTTTACATGTAGCAAGAAGACCAATGTGTCGTTCTTACAATTTTCTTTGGTGTCATCTAATTCTGAAGAAGAAATAAGTAACTTGTATTAGCAGAACTTTGTATTTATTTTTTTGGTTTACCTGATTGTCTATGACTCGGACCCGAAGATATTCTTGTCTGTACAGAGTATCCAACATAGCTTGCAGATATCCTTCAATGTATAACTGCAAGGTTCCAAAAAAAATTTGTTCAATGGTCTATTTGGCAGCATAATCTAGCTTTTAAGCACAGGCTTAGCTCAATTTTAGCAATTAAGACCAGAGAACGTATTACAGCAAGGCAGGGAAAACTCATTTGAATAGATTTCGACAAACCTAGACCACAATGGAAGAGAGATTTTTGACAGTGAGTATCACCATATTAGTGAAATATAAGGTGGCAAAAGCAATAGAAACACTGCCACATGGAATTCTTACTTCGTAGAAAGTCGAGTCATATAGCTTAGATATTACCTCATCAACCCCAGGACTTCGGTCTAGTTTAATCTTTCTATCTGGACCACCTTCCATCAAAGCACTCCCCAGCAATGAAGGCTCCATAGCCAATTTCAATATTCCTTGATGAAACCCAATCACCTAGAAAAAATCATGAACACCAAAATACGAGTGTCAAAAGACTTTAAGCTTGACAAATACCAATTTCAGATGAACCAAAGTTTGTAATCTAAATGCATGATTTACAATGGACTAATCGTACCATTCCATTAAAACCACTTGCTTCTGCTCCCTTCAGAACAGAGTCTGATATTTCGGAGATAGCCGTGAAAAGCACATTAGACCCAGCCTTCCGCAACTGCAAAGGCAGCATAAATAGGTGATGACAGTGGTGGCCGGCCATTGTATTCATTATTTTTTCATAAATTAACTTACAGATTTTCCCAGATCACCGAAGTATCGTTTTGTTCCCGAGAATCCTTTACCACCAATACATTTGCTGATTAATTTGAAAGTACCTGACCAAGAGGGGAAAGAACTGTAATTTCGGAGATAAACTACACAGAAAAATGAAATAGAAAAAGGAAAGAAAAAGTTGTAGATGTTATCATATGATTGTTATTTACGTGAAACAAAGGAGCTTAAAAAGGAACAAAGATAACTAGAGAATGAAAGAGCAGAAAATATACCTAAAGTGAGACCTGGAAGATTAATCAACCCACGGGAGGGATCAAAGAAGGCATCAAGAGAGGAGGAAGCCAAGTCATCAAACATGGATGCAAAATCCGGTGGCAGCAATGGGCTTCCCTTTGCAATATAGATGGCCCTCATGGCATACCTAGAGGGTGTCATATTATGTTCAGAATTTCTTAAACACTACAAAAAAAAAAAAAAAAAAAAAACACAAAAAACAAAAAACAAAAAACCAAGGAAAAATACATGATATGTTTTACCATGAATAATGTTTTGCACATCTGAGACACAGTTCCCGCATCGTTATTAAAGCATGAGTAACCAAGACACCGTTCAGCTCAACCACCATATTTTTTATTTGAGGCACCTAAAGAAGTATAACGAGATGGGAAAATGAAAAAAGCAAATGAATTTTTTTTTTTTTGAGATAAAAGAGAAGGAAAGCCGTTCAATTGCTTGAATGCAAGAAAATTTAGTCTTCGACAAATCACCACCATACCTTTATGACACTGTGCAGCAAAGACCTCAGTGTCTCCTGGGCCGAGCTATAACTTGAATATGATTCCCCAGGAAGAAAGTTTGCAATAATCTATAAAGAAATTAAACGCACCGTATTGTTACAAGAAGCATTACAACCAATCAAGAACCTAATAATAAAATGCACAGAAAAGGATGGATTAAAGGCACCAGACCTTTATGGGCTGGATCTCAAAATGATCAAAGTAATACTGCCGACTCTTAGCATCGCTAACAGATGTTCTCCAGAAAGGAACAAGTTTCATCAGCGTTTCCTCGTCAAGATTCAAATCAATTGGCTGGAAAAGAAAAAAAAAGAAGAATGCTTCAGCCTTCAGCCAATGTATGGTTAAACAACGCACTTCAAATTAAATAAACATCATTAATCACAGTTCAGAGCCATACAAGCAAACAGAACAGAATAAATTAACAAAGAAACAACATAAACAAAGGAAGGAATACTACATTTAATCCGCCTGATTTTACCTGCAGAGCAACAGACGAGTACTGAACTTGAGTAACATCAGAACTGTTTGACAGCAGAACGCAGACAATTCTGAGTACGAAATCATTTGATTCTGTATTGTCTACTTCATGTCTACGAAGCATAGCGGCAAAAGGAGCTCCAACCCACTTCGGCTCCAAAGTCAGTGACTGTACACATATATCTAGGCATTAGTATGATTAGTAAAACGAAAAAATAGTATGACCTTCAGCCCTAGTTCTGGCCTCATAGAAGGATAAACGGTGTCTCAAATCCTTGGTCAAACCCAGGCCGGGGATGGGTGGGGTTTAAGAAAAGGTTAAGACAGGAAGGGAGATCCCCTGTTGCCAGCTACTGGGACCCACAAATTGAAGAAACAATATTGTTTGAATAATTAGAAAACCTTCAGACAAGAGGATATTGAAAAAAGACAATACATGTTGAAATACGTTCCTCAAACTTTTTAGGAAAGTAGTTATTTTTTGTATATTCTTTCCTACTTTATTGTTTCCTATTTCAGAGGAAGACTTTCCTCTTTATGAGGATTCCGTTTCCTCTTCTTGTTTTTAGGGTGTGTACAGCTAGGGCTTCTATGTATATATATGTATGTACTCTACAGATTAAAGTAATGAGAATGAATACAGAAATTCATATTCTTCTTCAGAAATTTCTACACAGGCCGTTCTAGGTAAAGCAAGATGCCACTTGGGGCTAGCTCAAGCAGTTGGGTGCGTGAGTGTGTAAACCAGGTTCGAATCCTAGACTTTTCATTTCTTAATAGCAGTAAAAAAAAATTTCCCAAAAATACATAAATCTGGTTACCTATATATATATATATATTATAAAGGGTAAAGCAAGGCAGAGAAGGGACAGCACCTGTAAATTGATCATGTAATAATTCTGCTGATCTGTAAACAACGTATCCAGACAAAAATTCCCAAATCTTGCAGCAATAATTGGCATATAAAGAGACGCCTCCCCCTCGTTTCCACCCTTCAAAAAGTATGACATCAAATAGTTCATTTCGGTTGAATAAAATTATCAGTTCAAATGAAACTACTCTAGTTGTCTGAAATCTAGAAATCTATACATGTTATACTGAAATGCAAGCTCCTGGATGGTTTTATAATCGATACATTCAAGTAATTAAGGAATAAAGAGAATGGAGGAAAGTATTGTTAGGGGCCTAAAATGTAAGAGTAGGACAAACCATAACCACCATTAAAAAGGAAAAAAGAAAAGAAAAGAAACCATTACTGGCAATTTAGTAGACCAAGTATTTCACATGGTGGAGACTAACCTGCTTTCCCTGTTCAAGCAGCTGGATTGAAAGTTGAGGAACCCTCATTTCAATTCTCTCACATGATTGATGCGAAGTCTCTCTCTTATGGCTTTTAGAAATCTCACAAAACCGCAGAACCCTGGTAGGCCCATCCGCATAGACTTCATACCCTACTTTTACCATCTCCATGCTTTTAAGTTCAACATTTGGCTTCTGCATTTGTGATTTTTCATCTGACAGAAAATGATAAGCTAACCCCCATGTTGCCCAAACTTGTAAAAAGGCTTCCATCCACGCACCTTATCCAAGTTAATCTCACGAAGAGAATGACTATCTAAAAGGAAAATCAAAATAGCCAGTAAATTAATTCGTGCGAAACAATAATCTTGAACTTAGGATCTACAAATCTGATAAGAAGTAAAGGATGATGTTATACTGATAAAATTTCTGCCAACATAGAACATCCAAATGAAAATAATAACACCACCTCAGTTACAATGCATGAAAGACACAGAGAGAGAGAGATTTTGCAATCTTCATTAGACCACTAAATTTACCGAAGCAACATATCAAACCCCCAAAACACAGACATAGAGGAGCAAAAACTGGATAAAGCATGATGAGATGATCCTGTAACTGATGCAAATACAACTATTATTATTTTATTTGTGTGTGCGTATGCATGTTTTTCATAATTTAGTGCATATTAAATCTGATGGCACGTGCATTAAACAAAGCCATATCAATAGAAATCTGATAGTGCTAACAAAGGGCTAAGAAAGCAAGAATTCAGAAAAATCATCCTGATTCTTAACCGCTCAAAATGAAAAGTAGGTGACAAAATATAGAAGAATATTCAAAGTATTGTAAGTAGTGTCAAACATGCTGTCAAAATAAGTCAAGGTCAGAGAAAGTAGCACAAATGAATAAAGCGAGGCAACACCAACATGTAGGGGAATATCAAAACAATAATAAACCACCTCAAGTTCCTCCTTTGAAACAGAAACAAAACTTTACTTGTAAAGCAGAAAAGAGACAAAGTTCATGTTATACTGATATTATACCTGCTATAACCAAAGAGTAAAGAGGCATTCTTAACAAACTTTTTTTTTAGTTTATTTATTTATTGTGTGAATAAGTCACTTTCACGCTAGATCTCTACTCTTTATTATAAATGTAAATTACTGAGCACCAATTCATCTATGCTAAAGAATATTACCATTGATTCGAACAACCAATTTATGTAGAAGCGTCAAATCATCCCATACATAATCAGCACTACTCTCAGATCCAAGAATCTCTGGCTCCTCTGGTGAATCCTGAGAGATTCTCAAAAGAAAGTTGAAAAAGAGATGGACACGTTACTGTGATTCAGATCAATAATATCAGTAATTAGTGAAAACCAAAATGCAAAACTATAGAACCTTTTGGTAATAGGTTATAGATACATCACGCAAGCAGTTCTCAATCCGATATGGAAGATTGATATCCGGAGGTCTATGGTAGTGCAAAACAAGAGTAGAACCTTCTTCTACAATGTGGACAACAGCGAATATCTCTGGTGATGTCACTTGGCCTGATTGTTGCTTTCTGAATTTGATGAAAAAGCGTCCTAAAGAAGCAATGCAAACTGGCCCTGACCAACTTAATTCAGGCTCATCTGGCCGAAATTGGATATGAGCTAGTGCATCATCATTAGCTTTTCCATGTTTTCTTATAAAAGTCTCAAACAAATTGAATTCTCTTCGCTTGTTCATCACATTCCAGAGCTGTAGTGTTGTTCTCTGTTTACTGTTGACAGTAACAATGCCCTCTGTGTCATCCTTTTTTAAACAGAAAGGCAGAAAGGAGGTCAGAACATACACAGAAAGAGAGAGAAAGAGATAAAACATTGCAACAAACCACCTGTAGATAACATTGACGAACACTAATAGTTCCCTCTGATTCATTAACTACGACATATCGTGGAACCATAGTAACTAATTGTGATGGCACAACTACTGTACTTGATGGTGGGCCCATAGAAACCCCAAGCTTTGTAATATATTTCACTCCATTGCTTCCTTCTTTGTCCAAGCTTATCTCTGTAAGGCCTGACAAGGCGTCCAAGTCGAGCAATGCCTCCGATGCATTATCTTCCAACTGTTTGAGGCGCACCTTGTTGCACCTGGAAACATAAAGCGCGTAAGATGCCTTAGGATATGATATAATAGTCAGATATCTAAATTATTCAAATTTAAGAAACACAAAATAATGAAGTTCGACTAATAATTACGGCCACTGCAGGTGCTATAAATCATGAAACTCTCAAGGGAAACATAGAAAGAAGGACTTCAAAAATTATTATAGCTATTGCCAATCCTTTATTATCATACTTCAAGAACCAAGATCTGGTTGACTTTGGAGGCAGAAGTAATCCCAACTCTGGAGGAATGCCACAACCCAACTCCTCCGCTTCATGCCTGCATAAACAATTGGTACCAAGTGTAGAAAGGATGAGCATAAAGCAATGGACTAAAACGTTTGATATTTAATGGCCTTTTTCTTTAAAGGAAGGCATATTCTCAGATGTAGTGATTACCTAGTTAGAGGCTTCTTATTTGGAGCAAAGAAATAAAGGGCAAAATCTGTATCGTTTTTTAAAGCATAGGACGTGAAAACAGTAGCCTACAAATAGAAATGCAGGTTAGATCTGGTGCAATGTTAAACTACCATATAATTAACGAAGTTGGAATAGCGAGCATTCATCTTCGAAAACCAAAATGTTGCATTAAGCCATAATATCTGGAAATCCATGATATTGTTTATATTCTTGTTATTTTTAATGTTTCAATCAAAGATCTCATGCAACTAGTGGGCATAGCAATGATACCTCCAATATGCCTTTGTGCCCACGAGACAATCTCAAGGAAGCAAAATAATTTCCGTTACCGAACTCCAGATCGATGTTGAGGTAGTGGACTTCACTTTTCTGCTTTTGTAACTTCTTCAACCAATCACTGCTATTCACTGGTTTGCAGCTCGATTTATATGGAGTCAGTGTAACAGTAAAGTAGATAACAGAAGGACTGACATAAAAATCTGCAGATGAACCACATGATATCGTTGCCTGATTGCCAGTGTTGTCACGTGAATCTGCACCAACGTAAAATAATAAGTGTCCAAAAGATTATTGAAGAAGTTATCTTATCTTACCTTATCTAAGAACATTTTATGCACTTACCCATCTCACTTAGAGTTACAAATATCTCCGACTGTAATAAATTGAACACCTTCACGGTCGGCAAAAGAAATATTTCCTTTTGTTCTAGTAATGTTACTGGCGAAAAGCTATTCTCAAGCCCCTCTTTGGAGTTATTAGGTTGGACAACAGGCACATCTCTTCCAATGCTCTGTATCAGAAAATGGATATCATCAATATGAGCACCTTCAGATTTGAGGCTACATTGGACGGTGCTGAAGGAGCATTTCACTGGTTCATTAAGCAAACTTCGAACTTTGTGGCCTAGTTTATCAAATATTCCAGAGAGACGAACTGCCTTGCCACCTTTAATATCATGGGACCATTCCACTGAAAGTGCATTCTTAGAATTTATCAAGCCTTCTGAAGAGTCGGGTCTAAATGAAAACAAGAAGTTACCTGCATATCAGTTACAACCCATGTCACTTTTATCAGTGTATAGTTGAGTGAAAAGCAAACCATCAAACAAGAGAAACAAGACAAAATGAAGGTGAAAATTGGACGATTAATTTTTCAATAAAAGTGAATGTTGATGAAAAAAAGTCAGAGAGGGCATTGTTAATAAATTTATGAGCCACTCAGACACTCATGGCACATACATTCATTTCCAGACCAGCATCAGTATATACACTTATAAATGCTTCTAATGTTTAAAAAAAAAACAAAACAAAACACCCCAAGAGTGCTAAATTGATTAATACCGTCAAGGTCATATCTAAACACTTTATTTTTTCACACGTGAACTTGGGTGATGATATTTAAGATTATGTTCCCTAAAATATATAGATGAACCTCGAAAGGTTTCGTCTAATCAAAGAAAAATGCTTACCAAGACTTAAAGATGTCAATGCCTTCTTCACTCCTCCAGACAAATGCAAGGCTTCAAACATTGCCATTGAATCATCAATTGTATCCTGTGGTTTTAGCATCACCGTAGTAAACTCATCTTCCTTCTGATGAGGTCGTCGAAATCGTAGTTCCATAGAGAATTTAGTTTCATTGTGGATTCTAATCAGAGGAGAAACGATAATTGATAACCCATCCTACAAGAAACAGATAAATAAGTAAATGAAGATAAAAGAAACCATGAAAATGGCAATATCTCCACGAACTCTGAAATTTAAGTAGATACCTCAGAATCTCTTGAAACGTCAACCACAACAAATGGCCCAGGATAAGTTCTTGAATCTGTTCAGGGATGAAAGATGGACACCCATATTCCAAGTATAAGACCATCAAACGAATTCTAAAATCGTGCTATCATTTTAAAGACTAGCATAAAAATTAGCCATTTTATATGAGGTAGAAGGATCAAATCAAATGGAGGAGAAAAAATAATCTGAAATAATCTTAATTTGACTAGGATTTTTACTATGCAGGCATTTTCCATGTCTCTGTGGCTGGCTGTATCGATTGTATTAAAGTTAATAAAAATTTAAAAAAATAAAAGGCAACTTTTTCCACTTTATAGGGAAAACTTTAAAATATACCTTGAGATGACATTATACGGGTTCTCCAAGCAAGTTTTTGAGCTTGAAAAAGAGAGAGATGAATTGAGGAAGTCGTAAGAGATCCAGGAACAGCAAGTTCAAATGAAACAGATTCATTTTCTGGGGTTTGATTTGCCAAGTCTGAGTACCTTTCAAGTATGAAACAACAAAGATCAATCAATTAATAAATCAACCAAGTGCCTGCTTTATTTGATACTTTGCACACGAAAAGAAAGTGTTTTAGAAGCTAAAAAAGGGCATCATGAGCAATTTCAATTCGTTCACACCATAATATTGAACATGTTATTCTACCTAAAATACATGGAAGTTGACTGCTTTGTTGCTATTTTCATCCTGTGCTTATTGAAGAAGTGACAATGAAGGTTTACACCTGTTTGGTTCTCCACCTGCCATTATAGAAATTCATGCAACAGTGTAAGATTTTCTTCTTTTCTTCTTTTTCAAAACAAAAATAGTTTTGGCATTATTTTAGGAAATTTCTCTGAATTCTTTATAGCAAGAAATGAAAGCGATGTAATACGAAAACATTCGTGTGTCAAATTATCTGAATGTTGATATTGGATAAAAACCAAACATATCAATATCCATATTCCATTGATCACCACAGCAGCGAACCATGATCAGCAGGTCATTCACAGATTTAATGAAAAGATCAAATCTACCTGAACTCATTGATATAACATGGAAGACAAATAGAAGACCACATCTGGTGCCCATGAAATCTGCTTATCATACCCCTTAAAATTCAAATTTTCATCATCTACTTTCTTCCTTTTATACCCACTAAACCATCAAACCCTTTAAATTTATTTTCCCTTTATTTCAGACAATATATTATAAAAACGAGGAGAAAAAGGCTCCAAGAACGTTTTATCATGATAAAGTGAACTTGAAGTCCACTGTGACAAAGTCAAAATAGACAAGACCTACTCTCAGCAGGAAACTAGCACAAGAAGATGGAAAGAATGCACGCAGAAATCCATATGTATGATATATTATTTTTACATCCTCACATATAAACAAGCGGATTTTGTGTTTCATAAGAATCAATGATAGAGTAGCAAACCTTGCAACAGTTGGCCAGAATCCTGGAGCTCTTCAACGAATAAGGACCAGCTAAATTTAACTTCCCAATCACAAAAAGGAGGATGTCCAACGACAGCTCAGAAAGGGACACGTTCAACTGTCAATATACCAAATACATATCGTTCAAAAAAAAATGGCGCAGGTGGTAAACAGTCCTTAATGACCATCTGGTTTGGGAAACCATGGTCCTTACCTCTTTTGTTCTGCAATGGATATGAACAGGAACTCCATGCAAATTAGCTTCTGAACCCTGGATATGGAAGCTAGACCGGTAGAAAAGGAAGATTTCAACTGGGTGGAGAAGTTCTCTCCTGAAAATTTAACAGGGAAATTTATTAGATATTGGTCAAATGGAAAATAGATTTCAAATGAAACAAAAGAGCTACTCAAATAGAAGTGGTAGTGTAATTATATGCACTGTAAATACTCACCAAGAGTTTCTTTGGGAGTCAAAGTGTTCTATTGCTGCCCTTGATGTACTTATAACCCTGGTCTTGGCAGAGAGAACTTGTACGATAAGTTGTGCATTATCGAGGGAAGCGCGGAGGAGAGGGAACATGTCACTTGTATCAGAGAGTTCATGGACAATGGTCAAAGAAATTTTGTCAAAAATAATATCAATGCAGGGAAGCTTTCCGCGTTGTCCAGAAGTTCTCCCTTCAAACATCGATGTGTTATTTTGCTCACTAGATATAGAATCCTCCAAAGGACAACTATCTGGATTTCCAACGTCACGAGCTACAAAAAGGTCATCGAACACTTTGAACTTAAACGGATTTCCAGGCTTCCTGACAAACTCTGGAACCCCATCAACAAAGGCAACAGCACAGTCATTCTTCTTGTTCACAACGTAAAAATTCTTCTTAACCAACTGATTATAAGGTTCCCAATCAATATCACTGTCATAACTCTCAGGCTCACAAGAGAATATTCTCCAACTTGCCCACCTTCCATCATCAGTGCTGGAGATCTCAACAAAACCTGACCCTGGACGATAGTTCAATCGGAATGGTTCTCCAAGATCATTCTTTGCGTGCAGTGATATCAAGGAGAACCACAAAGTTGATGACTTCCATCGCCTCTGGTGGTACTTGACCTATGCAGAAGAACATAACTACATTCATACGGCATAATCTTCAATTAATCACAACACATGCATTGTGAATAACTAAACCTTCACGATGTATATTAGGAATGTGAATAAATGTTAATCCATACCCTGAAAAGAGCTCTTTCTCCCACCAGAGAATAATGTATTGTACCACCTAAGCTGTAATTATTTTCTTCACTATCAACTGCAAAGTACATGTGTTGGTGGACATCTTGAATGGCAACAATCGATCCTACACAGATCAGAGTAATCATTAGCTTAAGTTCCCAGAATTTGAAAATTAGAAATCTAGAAAAGAAGCGTACCGTCAGGAACCATTGGTTGCACACTTCTGTCAAATACCTCCTGGTTGTTAGGCCTTTGCCTTTTGTTCAAGTTACTAGTAGTAGTCTTGCTCAGTACTCCAGAGCAGGATGAAATGATAGATAATACCATCTGAGGCATGAACACATGTTAGATCAATGACATGTACCATGAAGTTGTAAGCCAGAATCAAGGTTATGGACATGCTTTAATGATACTAAAGCATCAGCAGTTTGAACAAATCGCGTTTCTTCATTTTCATTTAAAAAGCTCACCTCCATTTCAGAGAGAGAGATTATGATATTGAAGCCTGATATGGAACCATGGCCGACCCAAGCCTGGCCATTCACGTGCTTTTGAACTGATAAGACAGCGCCTAAATGTTTCAAGATATGTTTCTGATAACTTGTATTGAAGACCTCAGGTACCCGATTGGTAGCAGAAAGCCCTTCTGGTGACTCAGAATCCCTGGAGCAACTTGGATCATTAAGCAGATGAGTCATATCCCTATGCTGACGTTCTGAAACACTATCTCCAGATTCGAAGTGACCTGACCTACTATTCAATGTAACAGGATAAAAATGAGGAATTTGGAATTCCTTTCCACTGCTTTGTTGAAGGACTCGAGAAAGGATTGACAAGCGTTTGAGGTCAAAGATAAATTTTCTTGTCATGTTTTCCAATTCAAAGTTCAAATGGACATCAAACTCGAGCACAAGTTCCTGAACACCACCTGCAAAAGTAGCCTAATCAATTGAATGCATGGAGACCAGTGCTGTGCATGCCTATCAACAATATAGACCGGGAAATACTTATATACCTTTTCCATCTTCAATCACAAGAACAGTGGCTAGTTGAGAAACATTTATTGTTAGAGCTTGCACATGTTTTCCTCTCATCTGTGAACGTGTGTTAAGACTCTCATGGACATATTCCTCAACATGATGATCATCCAATCTAGTCGTATCCACATTGTGTTCAGCTGTTTCAATGACCTTGTGAAATGGTTGTACACCAGATAAAATATTTGAGATAGAATGAAGATACAAAGCAAAACTACAGATGAACGGTTCCAAAGCTTTTGTGTCCAAGAAAAGAAGACCACCCTACACAGTAGCAATGTATGTCACACCCTGAGGAAAATATGGACGAAAAACATAACACGCAAGGCCCTTTCGTCCACATAAACAACAATGAAGTAGATGAAAAGTTATCCAGTGGCCAATGTATAAGAATCAAATTTAAGAAAGTGCATGAACATATCTGATAAAGTCAATACATTCTTTTTTTGGCTAATTACATTTAAAGTTTGATCTGACCCACGAAAGTATCACCTTAATCCCCCACGTGATCTTCTCAAATACACCACCAACAGAAAGTGATGACAGAAGTTTATTCGATTCATGTGCTCCAATCAAAGCATTTTTCAGTGAGCAGCTTCCAATGTAAACCATACCCAATACAATATTTACAAATAGCCAATTACTTGGGTCTTGGTCTACTGCTGGAACATTTGAAGCAGATGTCAACTTCAGCACACGATTAGAACTTTGATTGCTTGACCTTTCTGAGCCAATAGTGTATGAGAAACTATCCATATTTGATGTACTATTTGCAAAAGTAGGGCAATCGAATTCGTTGTGCACACTCCCAGATGATGAGGCATTTTGAGAGAGAAACAATGACACGGCAAGTATAAAATTTGAAAAAGAGATTTCATATAAACAATTATGAGATCGCAGCAGGAATTCCCTAAGTACAGAGTGATCAGTACTATTTCCGTTCTGATTCTGGGATCCAATTACAACAGAGTGAATTTCTGAAAAATCGGTAACAATTTCCAGTCTCTCTTCTTCACAAGATATATCAACATTTGTTTGCTGAATGGAGATCAAAATTCCGCAATCGGGCAAACCAAGCTCAGCCAAAGTTTTTCTACTTGTAGCATCAGAAATTTTATTAGAACTCTCCACATCATTGTTTATTCTTGACTTCTGAAGACTTACGTCTACCGACTTAATCTTCAGGATACCGCTCATCAAAAAAATAGTGCTACTACAAATTGAGGGCTCTTCTTCCCCAATTGCCTCCTCATTCTCATTTTCAACATTAGCAAATTTCTGCCCTATATTTTCTGAAGGTACAGAACTGATCAAACTAGAGCTGCTGAACAACTCTGACACTGCAGAAGATAATTTTACAACTACCTGCCAGAGAGACTATTCTTACGTCAAATGAGATGGAATAAAACTTATGTAGATGTAAAGTTCAAAGCTTTCCATGTACAACTATAAACAACAAAGAACACATTAATTTCAGAAACTACTACATATCATCCAACTATACATGCTTCTGAAAAGAAAAATAACAAAAATCTTATTACAGCATGATAAAATCCCATTTTAATCATCAATAGCGAGAAGAACAAAGCTTCTTTACCTGTTTCTCTAATTAAACAGCAATGGTACTGAAGCAAATTCGCAATATTAGTTTTTTGAACAAAAAATTCAACTCAAAGAGAGCACTTTACTTGTTATATAACGTAAGATGAAATTCTATTATGACTCAAAATGGAACACAATCATTATCATGTTGCAACACTGAAACTCAAAAATAAATATATATATATATATATATATTAAATTAATAAAATAGAAAGAGCGAAATACTGAAAAAAGAATAATCAAGAAAATAATTAAAATCACCAAATTGACTGCACTTGGGGAAAAATTCACCTGATGGTGAACGTAAAACTCATCCAGATATGATAAAACAGTCAATCCTGTAGCTGTAATGCACAAAGCTGCTGAGCAAGCAATAACATTTGTGCTAAATGAGTCAAAATACTCCCTGCAAAATTAAAAATAAAAATAAAGATAAAAAGGAGTTCTTTCACTACTAGAGCAAGACTAATAATTCTGTCAGCATGTTAGATTCTCTTCGGAGGGTAGAGGTGCAAAGGTGTATGTGTTGAAAATTTTCCACCGTTTTTCTCTCTAGGAAGGCAAGTTTGCTCCTCTAAAAGAGAGAGAGAGAGAGAGAGAGAGAGAGGGATGTTTGCAGTACAACATTTCGACAATGAACTATACTCAACTCTTTTGCAAGGTCTCAAAAACAAAATTTCACAAGCATTTTAACAGTGTCTGCAAAGATGAGAATTATTAAAATTAACAAGGGAAACAAAAAAGAAGGAACGTTGCAAAAGCTAAAATAAAAAGAAGCAAGGTGCTATAAATTTTATAAACTGTTTGTAAAGTAAATGGGAAGAAGAAAAAAGAGCCTAAGTAGCTGAGAAAACGAGGAAGAAAATATACAAACTGATGCTCTCCCTGAGTTATAAGAGCAGCCATTAGAAACAAGAAAATAGTTACAGTGAAATTGATGTATTGAGGTTAACAGGAGAAAGTGACCTGTAACAATTAAGTTTACCTCGTAGATGAAAACCGGAGAGTCACTGGCTTCAAAACTAAAATTTGACTAGTCTGTTTTTTGGCCGAGTCGCCCAAGTAAGCAGTAAAACCATTGATTCGTATGTAAGTACCAAGTAAAATCCACCTATCAGATATATACTTTGCATGATCTGACTTAGGAATATCAATAATCCGAGGCTGCTCCAATCTAATGCACTCTGGTTCAGCAGCTTCATCGCAACCGTGGTGCTCCACATATGCTGATGAATCAGATGTTGAAGTCGGCCAAATTGCAACTTCAATGTCGTGAATATCAAATGCAAGGGGAAAGTGATCAAGACTAGCTGTATGGCTTCTGTCTTTGTTGCCATCACTAAATTCCTTTTCCAGGGACAGTTTGATGCAAGGACCGGCAATGAACACTCCGAGCTGAATGTGTTTTTCTGGAAGCATCTTAAACAATTTCAGCCTCAAATTATTAGCATAGCAATTGTATCTACTATCCCAACTGGTCTCTGGAGGATTTTTGATGGTTCCGGGAGAATGTGAATGAACCTTTGGTCTCCCATTGTCAGTAGCGCTGCATAGAACATGTTGTATCTGCTTAAGGAGTAAAGAGATTGATAATATTGACGAACATCCCAAAGTTAAATGAAACTTTCCCAGAGTGAAAAAGCATTTCCAAAACCCGGAATATGAGTTCTTGAGCCCTGGATACGTCAATAAGCTCATAGTTTCCACGAGAAGACACGGGTTTTCAAAATACTGGATGTCACTCTCACTCCCTTCAAATAGCATGCAATCGTTTTTCCAATTCAACCACATTTCTCCAAGACAATTCTCCAGAAATGGGTTACAAGCACCTTGACCATCATCAACTGTACTGGTTTTACTAGTTTCTGAAATGGGAAACCTTTGTGCAGGCTCAAACCATAAAATGGATTCCACATCACTGTTACTTTCCTCCCACTGTCCTTTCACATGTTGCGCTAGAGGAGTCTCCACAAGAGATGAGGATCTGACCTTAAATTGTCCACAGGATACAACCAAAGACTTTTCACATATGTCTTCCCTATGTTTTAGTAACAATCTGTCAACCAATAGTGAAAATGAACCTGAGAAGGGGATTCCAAAACGTGATTCTAGTTTTTCGACTTCAGAAAGTTGAATTTCATGCATATGAGAAATAGTTACTAGAATTCTTCCAACATTCAAAATGAAGCCGAACTGTGGAGTGGGATCATCATATACAATTTCCAGGTACTCCTCGGTCGGCTCTTTTGCCAATTTCCTCCTTAAAAATAACAGGCATACAATAAAATGGAACAACTTGAATATAAGTTTCCAGATAATCACAAGTAGAGGAAAGATCTTGCAAAAGAACTTGACACGAGTTTTAACATTGAATTCTTTTAAGTAAACAGACTGCACACTTAGTGCTGCTCTATAGCGTGCTATCCGTCGTGCCTGTGCGATAGACTCAACAGGCAGCTCTTTCTCAATATCAGAGATCACCTTCCAATGTTGTTTGACAGAGCTCAAAAACATTTTGTTCTGAGACATCTTAGTAGTGGATCTTTTTAAGAGATCATCAGCAGAGTACCCAACTAGTTGCAGGATATACTCATACGCATTAACATAACGCAACCATAATCGAACGATAACAACTAAATTGTGGAACGACAATCTAGGAACTGAAATCACATGGCCAACTCCACTTGCAGCTAGTCTCCATAGCTGTCGACCATTTCTAGCACACTGAGATTCTTTGGGTGAAATTTCAGCAAAAACCAAATACATGAAAAGATCAGCTGGAGAAAAGGAAATATTTAATTCTGGAACCCGAAGATCAAAGTCTAAGAGGTGAAAATCATTCAATCTGATGCAAGTGAGCACACTAGTCGATGACAACACGCGATTGATCTGATCTGCCGTTTTAAACACAATCTCAAAACCACTGCCACTGAGAACAAAAGAGCTCTCTTTTACAGGTAGGAAAGCTGTACTGACAAGGCCTCTAAGAAGACATCCAAAATTCAAATACTCGGATTCTGCATTAAGCTCCTTTAGATGCAACATACATGTACTTGAATCATTCAACATGGGGAACTGCACTTGCACATTAATATCATGCATCTGTAGCTGACAATGCTTGAGCATAAGATTCAGAAAAGCTGTCTTATATTTACTTCTTGAAGGGGTGGTTGCCAATATCTTCTCGAGAATACTGTGCAAAAGACTACCCTGATATTGATTAAAAACCATCCGTTACCTTTACTTACAAGTTACACCTACTTAAAACGTACGAAATGAAATTTTCAAATTTACGAGGTGAGCTAAACCGAAGAAGTTGTGACTACATGAAAAGCTATAAACCGGCTTCATTGCAGATGCACATATAATCATACAGTCCAACCTAAAAGGACATCTACACTGGACTAAGCAAAGCCATATTAGCTTTTGCAATCGATCTAATAACGCAAAACTTGTGTTTATTACGCCGACCGTCATCTAGAAATTCGAGCTTGTCCTGCACTATCTCATGTTCTTAACTAAATGCTCAAGAACTTGTCTTCAACAAATTAAGCTGGAAAAAAAAATTACAGAAATACCTCAGGATCAATCTGAGAAAGTTTTTCCTTTACACCGTCAGCAAATGTTTCTCTACCTTTCCGTTCCCGCCTCAAATTTGTCTCCTCTTTCGAATTCCTTGAACAAAAACCAAATCTCACGATGAAATTAGTACAACCAAACAGCGAACAACTCGCGTAATCGAACTCGAAATCGAACAAGGTGACGACTCACCGGACTGATAGTGTAACGTGGAAGCCATGAACTTCGAAGGAAAATGCAGGGACGGACCAGTTCGAGAATCTGATGATCAATTGGTCGATAGTGACATCGTTGAAGCGTAATCCGCCAGTATCGTCGTTGAGAATCGCAGTATCGAAGCGGAGGTTCTTCGCGATCACCTGCGAATTGATAAGCCCCAATTTCAGCTCCAGCTCCGGCTCCGGCTCCGAGAGGAGCCATGGCCGTAGCAGCGACGATAGCTTCCGTCGCGTTATGTTGTTCAGGAACATGGCGACTAGGTCATTTCATTGGTGCTGAGTAGTACATTAGGCAATGAAGCTCCGTCGTTGGAGAAAATCGAAACTGGTTTCTCGAGAACCAAACAGAAAATTTTTGCGCCTATTTTGATGGGAAGAAGCGAGAAAGTTTGTTAATGACGAATTCACGGTACTAATCGGCGGGAAAGTGGATTTACTTTTTTTTTTTTTTTTTTTTGGAAGAAAGTGGTTTTTTCTTCTTCTTCTTCTTCCTTTTTTTTTTTTTTTTTTCCTGGAAGAAAGTTAAATTTACATGACCGAAATATAAATTATTTCTTCGTGAAAGGAGAATATATATTATTTATGACATCTAATATAAGGGAAATTAACTTATTTCCCTACTCTAGATCTAATATATTACACTGCGAAATTTCTTGATTTTAAAGGGTTTGATTTTATTAATATTGTAAATAAAAAATTTCAAAAAAGGAATATTATCAATATTTAGAAAAGGAAAAAAAAAAAAGAATCAAAAATTTTTTTTTGGCTGAAGAAAAAAGAATCAATTAATTAGCTTGGTAACAGCTAGAAGGAACACGATCGCGATCGGTTCATCCACAAGTCTAGGCCTTTTTTTTTTTTTTTTCGAGGTAATATTCAATTTGTCTTTTGTTATTTGTTATTTGTCATTTTTCTTTTTCTTTTTTTTTAGAGGACTCCTCAATAAAAATTACGGGAATATTTATTTCAATTTTCTTTTTGTTTAACAAATCTAAGCTATACATTCAATCTCACCCTAACTTTTGATTTTCCAACATATTTTACTATTACACAACCGGCTTTTATGTTGATAAATAAATAAAAAACAAACAAACAAAGAAAACAAAATTTTAACATGTGAAAATTAATTAAGACATTTAAAGTATCAATCATGCGTATATCTTTGATAAATCTAGGCATGAATAGCTTGCTCATGCAAAATTAGCATCTCTATCGGTGTCAGGCCGTAAATACAATTCAAGAGAGAGGTACGCCTTCCATCTTATTCGAGTTTTAAATCTCGATGTCACGGTCAATGCCACGAAAATTGAGTTGAGAAAGGTAATGAAGCGGAAAAAAACTTAACGAGCTCCTTAAACCCAAAATCGATGGTAGATATAAGCAATGGCAAAACCACATGTAACTCAAAGCAAAGCACCCACTCTCATAGTTCGGAAAATTGACTTTTAACCCTAAAAATTTTTATAAAATTTATATGAAAAATTTTAACTGCATCCCCACTCAAATTTTGATATATCAATTTTTACTCTTAAAATTTCAATAGAATTTAGTTATACTCCCATTTTATACGAAAATTTTCATTATGTCCACATTTAATAATTAAAATATATAGTTATTTCATTCTTTAAGAAAAAAATTATCTCTAATTTTTTTTTTTTTACAATGTCTCCATTGAAAAAATTATGACTCCACCGCTGGGTATAAGATGAGTTTGTAGACTAGGGTGAGGCGTGTAGGAATTAATTTTAAAAAATATTTTTGTCCTAGAATATAATTTAAATCGATCGATAATTTTTAGTTGAAAAAATTTGTATTGTAAAATTAAGTTGACTTTTTAGGAACTATTTGAGAGAGTTTTCTAGAAGTTACTTTTGATTTTCTAGTCCAAAAGTAGTTTCTGGAAGCATTTGGACGATCTATCAGAAGAGTTTTCAGTCTCCAGAAGTATTTCTTGTCAAAACTAAAAAATGTGACTTCTGACAAAAACTCTCATGAGTAGAGCTTTCAAAAACTAGTTTATAAAAAAAAAAAATTTTTGTCTTTTCTGAAAAAGTTTTTTTTATCTTATCTAAAAAGACATTGTGAAAACTTAATTGAGATAGTACATTTAAATTAGTACAATTTGTACTTATTTAATACTTTAGAGATCATTTTGATCTAAAAAGTTCTTTGTTTTCAAAATTTACTGAGAAACTACAACTTTTACTTCTCTTCTTCTACTGATTAGAAGTAAAAACAAAAATAAAAATTCTATCAAATGGACCATTAGAAGAGGATAAAAATTGTATTGAATTTTTCTAACTTGAACGTAGACGGCCAACAATGGATACGGAGAAAGTAAACCCGCTAACAAGGACTTGTCCTTTTTTCATCAAAAGGGAAATGATACTGAAAATAAGCGACGTTTCTAAAAATAACCATACCGTTATATTTTGAAAGAGAAAACGACGTTAATTAAACATGCACGACATGTCGTTAGTTATTCATGAACTGCATGTTTATTCATTTGAGACTTGACTAGGATATGGTTCCCCTACGAAACGACGTGTCGTTTTCTTGTGAAAGACAAAATGCCCTTGCTCTGAAATGACATGCCGTTTTAATGGAAACTATATGTCGTTTCGAAAAATAAAGGACATCCATTTTTATTTTGTATTTTTTAAGGAAAGTTGGATCTTTGTTATTAAGCAATAGCTAAATCACATCTAAAAAACATGCTAATACAATGCATAAATTTTTAATTGGGGTAGGGGATATAAATTAAGTATGGTATTACCATTAGACTATACCTGCAACCACACAACTCATAATTGAAAGAAACCAAACAAAACAATAAGAATTCTATCTAGCTCCTTGATACTATCTTAATGTCCGCAAGGACATCCAAATTAATTAATTGTATTATTTCTTTCATCTAGCACATTAGTCATTAATAGCACATCATTTTATTCCGTTTAATTTGTCATTAATAAACAAGTTGTTGCTTTAATTTAGCATAATCAAGGAATAAAAGTTCTTTAGAGGAAGTTAAGAGATTAAGTTTAAAAAAAAAAAAAACGGGATTAGTGATTTTAAAAGTACAATAAAAATACGTTTTGAAACATATGTTCAAATGCCAAATTATTAATTTCTTTCACATTTTTTTTGTTTTTAAATTTAGGGTCGGCCGGTTGGGGAATTGGTGGGGTATGGTGGAGTTAGGTGTTGCTTTATAATGAAAAAAAAAAAAAAAAAACCTCTGTAATTTTCACATTTTTCTTGACAAAACAATGGTTTTTGCAAGAACTTAACATCAACTTATAATTTTATACAACCTTTGAGGAATAGAAGTCCACGGAACAAGTCAAAGGCCGAACCAAGCTTTGTTTTCCATTTCATTATCTATCTCCACTGCATTCCAATTTGGAAGTCTAAGGACGTTTCATTCATAACCGCACACGCAATCTCATTGGTCCATTTTAGGAATTTTTTTTAGCTAATAACCAAAAATAGTTTTATTTTATTCTCTCCTAAAAAAAAAAAAACAGAGAGAGAGAAGCAAAAACCAAAAACCAAAAACCAAAAATAGTTAACCCCCGACGAGGCGTATCACCATTCTAATAATTTTCTCAAGGCCTTTCCTTCTCCATCTGAGGTCTCCCCCTGTAAGCAACCATCACGAATCATCCTCAAAAAATTTTGTTCTAGTTCTTCTTCTTTGAAACTACATACTTTTCTTTCTTTTTTTTTTTTTTTTTTCTTTGATATTTTATACAAACATTATATTAATATTCTTCTATACACTTTCCCTTCCTTTATTACCTGTCATCCTTGTGTTTATTGGAGTATACCTCCTTTCGGCTTTTCTTCATACCTGTAAAATCCTCTTTATTCCTTCCATATTCATCACCTAAAACATCACCACAATATATATAAATATATATTTATTAAATATTAAAAATCTTTATTATTCTCTACAACTGTTTCTATGAGCATAAAATCATGAAGAAAAGCTCGTCAAGATCTGGAGGCCGCATTTTCACCGACGAGTTCAGCAACCGCGGCCAACGATTCGACAGACTAAAAAACTCCGAAGACGACATCTCCGACGAGTATAATCATCGCGACGACGACTACAGCTGGCCAATAAACGACGTCGTTCTCGGCTACTCCTCCCCATCTCCGTCAGCCAGTTCCTCCCTTAAACGACATCGGCCTAACCGGCTCTCCGATGGCGGACGGCCAGCGGTACCACCACCAAAACGACGACGACGTCGAGCCGTCGTCCCCGTCGCCCTTCGCCAAGTCCCCTTGGTCATGCCACGTGGCCAACGTCCCTCCTCCGAACGACAACTTCTCCAACGTCCTCATGGGCTCCCTCGTCCGCGAGGAGGGCCACATCTACTCCCTCGCCGCCTCCGGCGAGCTGCTCTACACCGGGTCGGACAGCAAGAACATCCGGGTCTGGAAGAACCAGAGGGAATATTCCGGGTTCAAGTCCAACTCCGGGTTGGTCAAGGCCATTGTAATATCCAACGACCGGATCTTCACCGGCCACCAGGACGGGAAGATCCGGGTTTGGAAGGTCTCTTCCAAGAATTCGTCGTCTTACAAGCGCGTCGGGACCTTGCCGACGCTGAAAAACTACATCAAATGTTCGATAAAGCCGAGCAATTACGTCGAAGCGAGACGGCACCGGAATGTACTTTGGATCAAACACTTTGACGCTATTTCTTGTCTTAGTTTGAGCGAGGACAGGTCTTTGCTCTACTCGGCTTCATGGGACAAGACGTTTAAGGTTTGGAAGGTGTCGGATTTCAAGTGTTTGGAATCCGTTAAAGCTCACGACGACGCCGTTAATGCCATCGTCGCGGGGTTCGACGGGTTGGTGTTCACCGGATCCGCGGATGGCACCGTTAAGGTGTGGAGGAAGGAGGTTCAAGGGAAGGGGACGAAGCATTTCTTCTCCCAGACGTTGTTGAAGCAGGAATGCGCGGTGACGGCGTTGGCGCTGAGCCCGGAGGCGACGTTCGTGTATTGCGGGTCGTCTGACGGGCTCGTTAACTTTTGGGAGAGGGAGATGTCGTTGTCCCACGGCGGGGTTTTGAAGGGGCACAAGCTCGCGGTTTTGTGTTTGGCGACCGCGGGGAGTTTGGTGTTTAGTGGGTCCGCCGATATGGGGATATGTGTGTGGAGTAGGGTGGAAGGGGGGGAACATGTTTGTTTGTCCGTGCTGACAGGGCATATGGGCCCCGTGAAGTGCCTCGCGGTTGAGAAGGACCGCGAGGCAAGTGGGACCGGGGGCGGGGAAGGGCGATGGATTGTTTATAGTGGAAGTTTGGATAAGTCGGTGAAGATGTGGCGGGCATCGGAGCAAACTACGAAGGCCACGGGGCTAAGCCCTCGTGCCGACAAGAGGAATTTGAGCTGGCTCCAAGTTTTGCTTCTTTGGAAGGAATATGGGGTCAAGAAGATATTAGGGTTTTGAATTGTGTGTGTTTATAGGGTTTTATTTTATTTTATTGGGATTGAATAGTGAACGTCTTTGAGTCAAATGAAGTTTTTGCATGTTTTAATGTAAAGTGAAAAATTAGGCATTGTTTGAAAAATTCCATTTCACCTAGTTTTTGAATCAAAGAGTTGTGGGGGGAGGTGGGAACAATTTTCAATTTTCAATGTTTGTACAAAGCAAAAAGATGTGTTTGTTGATAACTTTCCTAACCATAGAATTGTCTTGGCGAGCCTTTACCAATTATTTAGTCTTTCTTTTTCTTTTTTGTTTTAACTTTTGATCACTTGAACGAACATTGTTTATGATATCTTTTCCACCGCCTACGGGCTAAGGGTGCCTAATTAGATAGAATTACAAGTTTTGTTGACCAATTTGTCAAATAACAAAACTCGTATGTTCCTCTTAAGGATACTATAGAAATGATACTGACCGTGACATTGATAGCTATCTGCAATGCGGCAAGTTAATTATGGTTATGATGGCTCGATTTTATATCGCCCCTTTCTATAGCACACAAGTTTTTTTTTTTTTTTTTGATTGAAAAGGCTTTTCTCTATTTTTTTTTTTTTCCCTGTGAAAAATTATAGGACGTTGTCCATTCGTGACACTTTGCCGAAACGGCAAATTAAAGTCTCTATCAATTTTTGTGGACAATGAAAATTGAGGCATTGAGATTTATGCTATGTTCAGAATGATGGATAAGAGGAATGGACAAAGTGGGAGGGAAAGATTATTGGATGAAAAATGACATATTTGTTTGTTTGGTAGGAAAGAATAGATGAGAGAAATGACAGTAGGTTAAAATTTTTCTATTGAAGACTATTAGTTTTAATATTTTTAATAATGGAAAGAAAATTTAAATCCACCTAATAATATTTAAAATAGCATTTTTGACCTCGTTTTTTTAAAGTAAAATAATATAGATAGATCAATACTTGAGTAATTTTATATTTTTTTTTAATTTTATCTTGTTTCATGATACTAAACAACATAAAGGAAGATAAAATCTTCTCTCTCTTTTTATTTTTTATTTTCGCTTTCAAATTTTTTCTTTGCCTCTCATTTTCTTCCCTCCTTCTTACCAAACATAGGCTGATAATGACTTTTGAAGCTTTCAACAAGACTACGTAACAAAATAATATGAAAATGAAAAATTATACAAAAATTCGGACGATGGAAATTGAGACTTCGGCATGTTTACTTATCAAAAATTCTAAAAGTAGAAAATTAATTCCATGAAATAAGAAATTAAATTACATGGAATGAAATTCTAGAATTAGATCAAAGTGTTTACTAATATATCAAAGAATCTATTTACTTGAGAAATTAAATTCCTATTATGTTGTTTACTTTCTAAAAAATTAGAAGAATTGGGAATATAATTACTGCAATTACGAAAATGAAAAAATAGTTAAATAAGAGCAATAGTATATTAGTATAGAGTTAGTTATTTACTATTTTTCAGGAGAATGAATTTAATTCCGTAGGTTATTGATGGGAGATAAGTTCCTACTTATCAAGAAAATTAATTCTCTATTTTTAAGTATGATCTACGTCATTTAATTCTCAAACACAAAAGTAAACACTAAAATTTAAAATCAATAATTTAATTTCTTTTTTCTAAATTGAATTATCCATTAATAAATATGCCTTAGAAATAAAGACTTTTGGAGCTTTCAACAAGATAATGTACGTTTTTAAGCGTCCAATTTGGTAAAAATAATATGAAATGAGAAATTTTACAAAAATTCTGGACATTGAAAATTGAGACTTAGAGATAAGACTTATGCACGTTTTTAAGCATCTGATTTGGTCAAAATAGTATGAAAATAAAAAATTATACAAAAATATTTGATTTTTGTACATATCTTATTATTAAAAATAGTCTTACACTACCTTATAATGCTTAGATAAGTCGTGAAGAGAAACACTGAATTTTTTCATTATTGAAATTTATTCAAAATTTAATCGTCAATACAAGAAAAAAAATTACAATTGCACCTCTCACTCATTATTAAAATATACCATTATTATGATCCAATTTTACAAGCATATAATTATACCTCATGATGGAATATATAATTATATATTTATTTAATAAAGTATCATCTTTTTTGTCCCTAATGGTGCCGACCTATAAATATATATTTGGCATCTAACTTGTCTGAAGTTATTTTGATTGCTATACATCGTGTCCATAATAGAGTTATATAGTCTTGGATGAAGCCAATAAAGATACGGGGGCTTAAGTCCCTCCTCAACTCAAAAATTTTTTTTAAGGGAAACATTTTAATGACACAAATTTATAGATCATAATATTAATATGACATCAAAAAAATTAACATTGGATTAATATGACATAAAATTAAACTAAAATTAACTAAAATTTGTGTCATGTTGATCAAAAATGAGAAATTTATATTATGTTAGTAAATAGATAAAATAATTGTGATTATTTATGTAATTTCCTCTTTTTTAGCCCATGCACTGTTGTATAGATTTACATGTAATCCCCTTCAAGCCTCCCCTAAACTTTTTTTTTTCTTTTTAATAACTATATCTTTTTGTACAAATTTACATATAGTCCTCTTTATAATATTTTTTTTGACTTTGTCACTATTTATTGTTGGAATGAAAATTTATTTGTATTATATTTTGGATGAAATAAACAATTTGTCTCCATTTCTTGGAAAAAACATATGAATGATACAAATTTATATATCATTGTACTTATATAATATAAAAAAATTAACATTAAATCAATATGACATAAAATTAAATTAAAATTAACTACAATTTATGTCATATTAATTAATAATGTAAAATTTATATCATATTAATCAATTAATAAAAAAAAAAGATAGATATTTAGATAATTTTCTCTCTCTCTTATATTCTTCCCCGTTTAGTTTCTTTATGAGTGGTTTTGGACTTTAGGTGATAAGTTAGTTGTAAATGATGCAGCTGCTGAAGCCCAAAAGTAAACGAAGCCAATTTATTGCTCATGTCCCTTTTTGTGCTTCACGAAGTTTGAGGGGGTGTTTGGTGAATGAGTTTAGTTTAAAATTTTTAAGTTTCAACAGTAATTTTTTAGAAAAGACAAAACACTTTTTCAGAAAAGACAAAAAACTTTTTCAGAAAAAGACAAAAATCATAATGAAAAAAGTACAATTTAGTTTAAAATGAACCAACAACCAAACGGGCCCTGAATGGCGAGAACCGAGAAAGAAACAGAGTCGTAGCCAAAAAAAAAAAATATATATATATATATATATATATAAACATATCACATGGGTGTGGTATGTTTATATAAACATACAAACAAATGGGTGTGGTTCTAAAATTATGTGCAAAGCAAAATTACAGACTTTTAAAATTTGAGTTTTTAAATTAGAATTAGAAATGTGAATGTTAAAATCGATGGCTTGTTTGGTTTTTAGGTGTGAACCTAAGATTTTCATCTTAATTTTTATTTATTTTTTGTACAGTTAATAAAAATTATAATTAGTTTTTGATAAGTCAATCAATTTTAATATAAAAATTACTTCTTAAATCTGTGTTTCAAATGATTGCTGAGTTTACTTTTAAAGAAAAAAAAAACAAACACAATTGGAATTTTTTGATTAGAGCGAACCAACCAAACACCCTCTCAGTGACTAAAACTGCCAAAAAAAAAAAAAAGTTTAGGGGAGTAATTCAATAATTCAGATATCAAAGTGACACAAATAATATCTTGTATATTTTATCTCCCTCCTCCTTTTCTTTCTCTCTTACCAAACAAAGCGTAAGTTTCAAGCTTTGCCTAATTGGTCCAAGATGTGTATTGGACTTGCAAGTACACTCACAAGTTGATGATCTCGATCCTGTCAAATCAATTATGAGCCCAAATATGCAAATATTGCTCAAATGGCAAACAAACAACTATCAAAACAAGAGTCACATAGAAGCAAAGCCAAGCCAAACCAACATATGGCGGGCGGGGACCGGCGAGATTGAAAGTTGTGCATTAAGAATGTGACAAGAATGGAAAGATGACGAGTCTTTTCATTTAGGTCTTTCTTTATATCCCACCATTTGGCCATATCCAATTGATTGTCCAATCAATTTAGATGTCCCACATAATGTTTTCATATTCAAACCAAACA
The DNA here is from genome assembly GCA_025413485.1 of Ficus microcarpa. NCBI lineage: Eukaryota > Viridiplantae > Streptophyta > Magnoliopsida > Rosales > Moraceae > Ficus > Ficus microcarpa. The sequence goes on along the minus strand of CM046379.1, from coordinate 12,058,972 downwards.
CAACTTCAAAAATAAAAATAAATAAATGAAATAAAAAAAAAAAAATCAAACCAACAAACCAACAAACCAAACAAAAGGCTCCTTGATCTAATCATATCATTGGCCAAGACATATTGACATGTTGTTGTCGTACATATTGGCATGTCGTTTAGCCTTGCCATTGGGAGATGACCTGTCGTTTTTGAACTCTCTCTCTCTATCTGTCTTTATATATATATATATATAGATATATATTACGCTGGTTGTTCAGTGAATGTGACCATATCATTGGGGGGTGGGGACCAGATCACTGTACAACTCGCCTCATACACAAGAAAGTACGTTAGAATCTCTAGTTTCTGAGCCTCCACGCTAACTACAACTAGGACTCCATAGACTAAAAATCCCCCGAGAGAGGGAAAAAAAAAAAAAAAACAGTTGGAACCCGATTCCCGGAGAGACAATTCATAGGCTGAGTGCTACCAAAAAAAAAAAAAAAAAAAAATCATAGGCTGAGAGAATTTTTATGAAAATAAATGATTAAATTAAAGAGTTTGGAGGCTTCTCTCCTTTATCATTATTATTATTTTTTTGACTTCAAGAAATAAGATTTAAACTATGTATCTTTAAATAAAATCAGATAAATAATTATCATTAAATTATATATGTAACCACTTCTCTCCTTTAAACTTTGAAGAATTAGCAAGGTGATGTTAGTAAAGGGTTTAAACTCATACTTTTATGGTTTGAATCTTTTTTGATAGGGTGTTTAATCTAGTAAAATTTTTAAACATTAATAAAATAGGTTAAGTGAGACTAATGAAAAATTCAAGGAGTAAAGTGTGAGATTCTAATATTAGGGGAGAAAGTAAGGATGAGTAAATGTTTAGGCGTCATAGGTGAGAATAAATTAACAAAATATTGTAAAGTGACACCAAATTATTGAGGCAAAAATTTAGAATAACAACTATAAATTGTCCATAAATTTTTTAGCAGATGACATTTTAGTTCCAGTTTTTTTTTTTTTTTGAAAAAAATTGTGACAGTAGGGCGGGCAGATGAGGATGGTTGCTGACTGAGAGGCGATACATAAGACGGTTGAGATCCTCTTATTTTGTTTTAAGATTTACCTTTTTTTGTTATTGCATGAGGGCATTTCGGTTTTTTCATTGTAAAAGAGGATCACATGCGAAAATCTTTGACAAATTTAATGCAAGTATACGTGAAGGCTTTAATTGCCGAGAATTCCAACAGTCTGAGAATCGTTTGACAATAAATTAAAAATAAAAACACACACCAAATATTCAAATACTAAAGAGTTTAGAGACCACCCATGTCATAATCTAATACTTTGTTTGGTATTAAGGTTTAACTCTAATTAAACCGTATTTTTTATATTAATTTTTATCTTTTTCTGAAAAGTCAATAATATTTATAATTAATTTTTGAAAAATCAACCAATTCTAACTTAAAAATTTTATATTCAACTAACTTACCAAATGAAGGTTAAAATTAAAAAAAAAAAAACATATTCACGCGCATAACATAACATGACATGCTTCAATTATCTTATAAAATTTTATTTTTTCCCCCTCGAAGCTTAGCTCATTTGATGTACATAAAAGCATAACCGTTTAAATTTTTACACCCATCATGATTTGGGAAAGCTCTGCAACAACAAAAATTACAATTAAAACTTAAAATTTTCAACTCAAATTCATTTATCAAACGGATCCTAAAACTGAAATTTATGGAGTAACTTGTCAATCATACAAAAAATGGAGGGCAGATTTCTTAAACACAAAAAAAGGGAAAAAATTTTCTTAAAAAGGAAAAAGAAAAAAAAAAAAACATGTTTAAGATCCATGCGCCGGCGGGACCAGCATTTGCATGCCCATGTGGTCTTCACCGATTCCGTTTTCTTATCCTGAAAAGACAAAGGTACCCCTAACTGGACCCCACTTGGTCCCACCCCCTGTCAAACTTTTTTTTCCTAACAAACAACCATCCAAAAAAGTATAATAAAAAATAAAAAATAAAAAAAAAGGAGAAAAGCTAAAAGATTCCAAACCCCATCTCCTTTTTTATTTTCCGTTTATTAATTAATTTAATTAATTTTAATTTTTAATGTTCATTTTTCCTGTCTTTTGTCTCTTCCTTCAATCTCCCACCTCCACCCACCACTTTCCCAACACATTTTTCCTTCTTCCCAAACACCAAACGCCAAACAGCTTGCTCCTCCTCCTCGCTTTCGGATTTCCCAATATTTTTTGTCTTTCCTTTTCTCTCGATCTTTTCTCCTCTCTCTCCTTTTCCTCTCGTCTGAAATTTCAAATCTCATTCCCTCATTTTTCCCAAATCTACATTTTTTTTCACTCCTCACTTCCAAGCGAATTCCAATTTTCCTTTTTTTTTTTTTTTTATAAATAATTTTCTCTTCTGATTTTGCTCTAGAATTGGATTTCCATTTTGCTTAGCTAGATTTTCTACTGAACAGACCGTTTCCATTTCGAATTTTTCCACCGCTATGAAGGTTGAGATCATGGCTCCTACTTAGATGATTCTGTTTTGCTATCCTCTGTTGAGCAATCTGAGCTAGGGTTTGTGGCGGAGCTAGGGTTTGTGTCTCAGCTCACGAAAATGCCGCCGGAGGGAACGGCGGTCGCCGGCGCCACCGACGGTGCCCAGTACTCGTTCGCCGTGGAGTATAACGGCCCTCCCGTGACCTACGACATTCCTCGCGCCGTTCCGATCAACGTCGAGAAGATTCCGGTGGCCGCCGTTGTCGCGCAGGTCCCTCTGTCGGAGACGCTGTCTTTGCCGGTGGTCCAGCCGGTTTTAGCCTCGGCTTCTCTAAGGAAGACCTTCTCCAAAGAGCTCGACCCGCTAGGATCTTCCAAAACCACGGTCTCGCCGACTTCCGTGATTGCCTTTGAGCGAAGCGGCAGTGGAAGCCGAGGAGGAGACGCTGGCGATTCGGTTTCGTCGAAAGAGCTGGAATTGGGCTCGGGAACGACTGTTTCCCCGACTTCCGTGATCGCTTTTGAGGAGAGATCTCCGGAGAATCGCGGTTGTGGCGGCGGTTGCGCGTTGTCCGGCGAATTGAGTAGCTCAGGTGCGTTGGAATTTTCTAATGCGAATTTCGAGTCCGGTGATTTGTCAGATTTAGCTAATAGCTCTAGGGTATTGGGGTCGTCTTCCATTAGTCATGAGCACTCTCAGGAGTTGTTGGCCGGAGCTGGGAGTTCCAGTACAATAGAGTTCTCTGATAGCTTTGATAAATCGCGGAGAAGTTTAAGAACTTTGAGGGAAACTAGCGGTAGGAACGAGAGTCTAGATTTGAATGATTTGCATCAACCCGACTGGGCATCGACAGAGTCCGTATTGAGTTTGGATTATCCGTCGTCTCGGGTTTCATCTATAAAAGCTGCGGATTGTAATAATGTATCGAGTTCCGATGTGAGACGGCCTCAAGTGGTAACATTTCGCGATATTGAATCTGATGATGGTGTTGATGAGGAATTCAGTAGGGATGAGCCTGAGATTCAGCCAGTTGTTAAGAAAGAACCTCAGACAAAGGGGAAGAAAGGCTCTTGTTATCGATGCTTTAAGGGAAATCGGTTTACAGAGAAGGAGGTTTGCATTGTTTGCGACGCAAAGTATTGCAGTAGTTGCGTGCTTAGAGCTATGGGGTCAATGCCAGAAGGTCGGAAATGTGTTACTTGTATTGGGTTTTCCATTGACGAATCAAAGAGAGGGAATTTGGGAAAGTGCTCCCGGATGCTGAAGCGGCTTTTGAATGATTTGGAGGTTCGGCAGATAATGAAAGCCGAGAAGTTTTGTGAAGCAAATCAGCTACCACCAGAGTTTGTTTGTGTGAATGGAAAACATCTTTGTCACGAGGAGCTGGTTATACTACAAACTTGCCCAAACCCACCAAAAAAGCTAAAACCAGGAAACTATTGGTATGATAAAGTGTCTGGTCTTTGGGGAAAGGTGAATATGGTTTTCTTGAGACATTTGGTAATTCTGCTTTTCAAATTTGTTTCATTGTTTGAACCTTTTATATTACTGTTGAACTCTAACAGGAGGGACAGAAACCTTCCAAAATAATCAGCCCGCATCTTAATGTTGGGGGTCCAATTAGGGCAGATGCAAGCAATGGAAATACTCAAGTTTATATTAATGGTCGGGAGATCACGAAAGTTGAGCTTCGGATGTTGCAGGTTGTAGCTGTTTTTATGATTGCGGAAATTTTGTTGTTTTGATTGGTTAATGTGTAAAGGCTTATCAAGATCTTTTTTCTGAAATATTGCAGTTGGCTGGAGTTCAATGTGCTGGTAATCCTCACTTTTGGGTGAATGATGATGGATCATACCAAGAAGAGGGACAGAAGAATACAAAGGGATTTATATGGGGAAAGGTAAGCGTTCTTCTTTGTTGTGTTCCTTGTTTTTGTTTTAGAAATTGTGCATGCTTATTCATGTTGCTTCAAAACGTTAATTACCATTCAGGCGGGCACAAAGCTTGTTTGTGCTGTCTTGTCGCTACCGGTCCCTACCAAATCCTTGAATACTTATGGAGAGCCACCGAGCAATCAACTTAGCAGATCTGTCCCTGACTACCTTGAGCAAAGAACACTTCAGAAGATTCTTGTAGTTGGATATAATGGATCTGGCACAAGTACTATATTTAAGCAGGTAGTTGTTTTATAGTGAACTGAATCTGCGAACTTATTATGATTATACCTATAGTTATGTGAGTATTATTCATATGTTCAAAGTTGGATCGTGGTAGTTTAGACAACTTATTGTACACTTAGTTCTAGTTTGTTGGTGGCTAGCCTATTGAGCAAGTTAATTGTTTCATTCAGGCTAAGATTCTATACAAAGACGTTCCATTTACGGAGGATGAGCGAGAAAATATCAAGTTGAGGATCCAGAGCAATGTCTATGGCTATCTTGGTATACTCCTTGAGGGCCGTGAGCAGTTTGAAGATGAAATTTTGGCTGAGATGAAGAAGCAACGATCTTGTGAAACAGACTCTGCTGGTAGGTTTGAGAATTTTTCTCATGTTTTTCTATCTTTTGCTTCTTACATGTTTTCATAGACACTTCATTTTTTCTTATGTTCTTATTTTCCAAGTCAACGACATTAAAGTTATACATACTCTGAATATGTGATGAATCATAAGTGCATCTGAAATGGTTTTCTGTTTCTGTTTGAAAACAGGAACCTCTGACGACAGTGATGAGAAGAATCTTTATTCCATTGGCCCAAGGCTGAAATCATTCTCTGATTGGCTTCTCAAGACTATGGTCTCGGGCAATTTGGAAGCCATTTTTCCAGCCGCTAGTCGGGAATATGCTCCACTAGTTGAGGAGTTATGGAATGATACAGCAATTCAGGCCACATACAAGCGAAGAAGTGAGCTGGAGATGCTACCTAGTGTTGCAAGTTACTTCCTAGAGCGGGTGAGATCATGCTTTGTGCATGTAACTTTACTTTTTTAATAAAACATTTGAAGATTCTTATATCTACACTATAACTATCTTCTAGTTAATAATAAGTATAATGAACTTTGAAGTTTTCAATTGATATGCTTCTCTTCATCATTTGGGGTCATAGAGAGGCAATGTGCAGAATACCTGTAATGGGGAAAAACTTGCTCATGGCAAAATTTTAAACTAATGATAAGAATTGAATAGTATGTGCTGACTTTCTTTCCCCTTCCTTGATATATTCACATTGAATAAGCAAATATAAGTCCAATACGGTACTCTCCTTCACGTGCTCTGATTTGAAATAGGCATACAGCCTCGAAGTTCAAAGAATGAGTTCGGCTTTGTCAGATATTTCTAATCTACTTTGTTGGTTCTCCTCTTTTGGCTATAGTCTACTTGTTAATTCTACTGTTCTTGCTATAGACAGCAATAACATGTCCAACTAACGCCCTTTGTTTTGTTTGTAATGTACCTAACATTATTGTTTTTATTATTTTAACTTTCAGGCTGTTGAAATTTTGAGAATGGAATATGAACCTTCGGATTTGGATATCCTCTATGCTGAGGGTGTTACTTCATCAAATGGGCTTGCTTGTGTCGACTTCTCATTTCCACCGTCAGCGTCTGATGATCTCATTGATGCAGGCGATCAACATGATTCTTTGACTAGGTCTGTAACTATCAATGACTGATCTTGTTTTCCAATTGTCATTCCGAGTCATTAATGACCATGAATCTGTCCTGCTCCAAATGGGTTCTTCTTTGTCACTTTTTCTCTCTAACCTTCTGTTGTATTGTGCTGGATCTTTAGGTACCAACTAATTAGAGTACATGCAAGAGGACTTGCAGAAAACTGCAAGTGGCTAGAGATGTTTGAAGACATTGGACTAGTCATATTCTGTGTTTCGTTAAGTGACTACGATCAGTATTCTTCTGATGCGGACGGATCTATGACCAACAAGATGTTGCTGACCAGGAGATTTTTTGGAAGCATCATCACCCATCCAACCTTTGAGCACATGGACTTCCTTTTGATACTAAACAAATTTGATTTGTTCGAGGAAAAGATAGAACGGATACCATTAACCGAGTGTGATTGGTTCAACGACTTTCATCCACTGATAAGCCGGCACCGATCCACCAGCAACAGTAACAGCATCAACCATAACCCAACGCTGGGTCAGATTGGATACCACTACGTTGCGGTGAAATTCAAAAGGCTCTATTCTTCTTTGACGGGGAAAAAGTTGTTTGTTTCTCCGGTGAGAGGATTGGAGCCTAACAGCGTTGATGCAGCTCTCAAATACGCCAGAGAGATTTTGAAATGGGATGAAGAGAGAGGAAACTTCAGCTTGAGTGAGTACTCGATGTATAGCACCGAGGCAAGCTCCTTTTCTCCTTGATGTTTGTTTTGAAGTCATTAAAAAAAAAAAAAGGGTTTGTAAATGATTCCGTTCCTGCGTGACAATCGACATTGATCGCTGCCAGTGTAAATAGATTTGGCTTGTATATGAGCAATAGAAGATTGTTTCTTTTTCCACGAACTGTTCCACTACAAAATCGTGTTAGGTGGTACCAACTTATAGTTCTGCTATTGTGCAACTATTGAGAGAGAGTACTGTTATTATGGCCATACAGTTTGTAATTCAAAAGCTAAGCAATCAAATATCAAGTGTTGTGCTCCATGTTTTGTGTACTTTCAAGTCTTGAGCTTCCATTCATCGTTTTCATTTTGGTATAGTTAATCTCTTCAATTACGGCTAATTATAGTACTCCTTTATAAATATATATTATGGTAAAAAGAGGATTATATGTAGAGAATGATGACTTACTGTGAAATTTTCTGTTTTCTATATTTCATTCAAGGAGAATTATACACGGTTTTATACACAAGCTGCACAATTAATTATGCTAATTAGAAGGAGAAAAATCAGAAACTAACAAAAAAGGAAACTAACCCTAAAAGTTAGGATTCTAAATTAATGAGAATTTCTCTAACAGTTTCCCTATTCTATTAAGTCACAGACTTGCAGTTTCCCTATTATATTAAGTTACAGATTCGTGGGATTCAGTTTCCAACACTCCCTCTCAAGCTGGTGACTATGCATCTTGCATTCCCAGCTTGGAGATAAGTTTGTGAAATTCTATACTACTGCGCCCCTTTGTGAGTACATCCGTAAGTTGATCATTGGTCGAGACATATGGTGTGCAAATCAATCCGCTGTCCAATTTCTCCTTTATAAAATGTCTGTCTATTTCAATATGTTTAGTCCTGTCATGCTGAACAGGATTGTGAGCAATGCTAATAGCAGACTTATTATCACAATACAATCTCATTGGTCCTTCCCAACTGATCCGAAGGTCTTCTAGAATTATCTTGATCCATAGTAGCTCACACACTCCTTGAGACATTGCCCTGAACTCTGCTTCTGCACTTGATCTGGCTACCATATTCTGCTTTTTACTTCTCCAAGTAATAAGATTGCCTCCAAGAAAAGTGCAATAACCTGTAGTGGACCGTCTATCAGTAAGTGAACCTCCATAATCTGAATCAGTATATGCCTCAGGAACCACTCATGTATTTCTTCTGTATAAGAACCCCTTGCCAGGATTAGCCTTCAGATAGTGTAGTATCTTGTAGACTGCTTGTAGGTGAGCTTCTCTCGGGCTGTGCATAAACTGGCTGACTAAACTCACAGCATATGCAATATCTGGTCGCGTGTGAGCAAGGTATATGAGCTTTCCTACTAGTCGTTGATACATTTCTCTGTCTACTGCTGGATCTTCACTTGCCTCCCCGAGTCTATGATTTGAGTCGATTGGAGTAGGAGCTGGTTTACATGCTGATTTTCCTGTCTCTTTTAGGAGGTCGACCACGTACTTTTGTTGTGAAATGAATATCCCTTATTTGGAATGAGCTACTTCAATTCCCAAAAAATACTTCAATCTCCCAAGCTCTTTTATGTCGAATTCTTTGACTAAGCATCTTCTCAAAGCCTCCTTCTCCGCCTCATCATTTCCTGTCATTATTATATCATCCACGTATACAAGAAGGGCTGTGACTCCCCCTGAATCTGAATGCTTTATGAAAAGCGTGTGATCACCTTGACTTTGTTTGTATCCCGCAGCAAGCATCACCTTGGCGAATCTTCCAAACCAGGCTCTTGGTGATTGTTTAAGCCCATAAAGAGCCTTTTTTAATCTGCACACTTTATTACCTTTGAATTCCCCATTAAATCCTGGAGGAACATCCATGTATATCTCCTCCTCTAGATCACCGTGAAGGAATGCATTCTTTACATCAAATTGCTCCAAATACCAATTAAAGTTGGCTGCAAGTGAAAGCAAGATTCCTATAGTATTCATCTTGGCAACCGGGGCAAATGTCTCCTCATAATCAACTCCATAGGTTTGAGTGTATCCCTTCGCTACGAGTCTGGCTTTGTACCTTTCTAGGGATCCATCTGACTTATACTTCACCGTAAATGCCCATTTGCACCCCCACTGCTTTCTTCCCAGATGGTAGATCAACAAGTTCCCATGTTTGATTCTTCTCTAGTGCCTGCATTTCCATTTTCATAGCATTTCTCCAATTCTCATCAGATAATGCCTCAGATAAGGTATTAGGAATATGAATGTTATTTAGGTTGACAAGGAAACTTTTGTGTGATGGTGAGAATCTTTTGAATGACACAAATTTGGCTAAAGGGTATAGTGGGTGTTTAGTGCATTCTTTTGTACCTTTCCAAATGGCAATAGGAACATCATGATCACAAGGCAACTGAGGAAGAGGGTTTGAAACTGTATTTACCTCATTCTCAGGATTAGAAGTTGAGTCTTGAACTTGCACAGGATTAGGATTCCTCTTTCTTCTTGAATATACCTGTGAAAACATCATAGGATCAAGAGATTCATTATCCTCTGCCACTGGTTAGATTGGAGAAGCTTGGGTTGGAGACTCGGGCTGAGAAGGGAATGACTCGGGTGATGACTCAGGTTGAGATGGTTCTGGCAAAGAAGGTTGGCTTGGATAAGAGACTGAAGTAGGTAAATTTGGTAAGTCAAGTAAGAAAGAATCCTTGTCTTCTACTAAAGACTCCCCCTGAAGATAAGGTTAGGTGAAATATGGTTTCTGTTCTTCAAATGTAACATCAATAGATACAAAGACTTTCTTTGTAGGTGGGTGATAACACTTGTATCCTTTATGGGTGGACGAATATCCTATGAAAATGCACTTGACAGCTCTTGGATCTAGCTTCCCTTGATTATTGTTGTGAATGTGAACAAATGCAGTACAACCAAAGATTCTTGGGGTAAGATTATTAGTGGTCTTTAAATCACGAAAAAACTGGGACAATCTTTCCATTGGTGAGGTAAATCCCAACACTTTAGAAGGTAACCGGTTGATTATGTATGTGGCTGTGAGTACGGCTTCTCCCCAATAGTGTTTTGGAACGTTTTGGTGAAAAAGAAAAGCTCGGGTTGTAGCTAATAAATGGCCTTTTTTTTTTCAGCGACCCCGTTTTGTTAAAGAGTATTAACACAAGAGGACTCATGAATAATCCCCTCCTTTTGAAAGTATGGAGATAAAATTTGGTTGAAATAATCCATCGCATTATCCGATCTAAATCTTTTTATCTTAACCCCAAATTGATTTTGAATCATGTTATGGAAATTTGGTAACACACTACTCACATCCGATTTTTGTTTAAAAAGAAAAATTCAAGAGACTCTAGTGCAATCATCTATAAAGGAAACAAACCATCGTGAGCCAGACACATTTGGAATGGTGGAGGGCCCCCATATATGACTATGTATCAAATGAAAAGGAATGGAGCTTCTTTCATTACTAATTGGAAAAGAAACACGTTTATGTTTTGCCAACTCACAAACATCACAATGGAAAAATTCGGCACTTAGCCCTTTAAACAATGAAGGAAACATAGTTTTCAAAACTCCAAATAATGGATATCCTAATCTAAAGTGATGAAGCCAAATGGTGTCTTTATTAGAGGATGAGAGAAATGACAGAGGTAACTTATTCTTGATAACACTAGATGTTCTTGGTTCTTCAAGATAGTAAAGGCTGTCCCTTTCCTTAGCAAGTCCAATCCTCTTTCTCGAAACCTGGTCCTGAAATATACAATGAGAGGGATAGAAGAAAACATGACAATTCATGTCATGGGTAAGCTTTTGTACAGATATTAAATTTGTGGACAATTTCGGGACATGCCACACATTTTTTAGAGTAATGAATGGACTAAGTTGGATGTTTCCAAGGCCGGCTACAGTGATAAGAGAACTATCAGCCACTGTTATTTTCCGATTACTTGGACAAGGTGAATAGGTACAAAAATGTAATGAAGAATGGGTCATATGGTTTGTGGCTCCGGAGTCAATTACCCATAATTCCTGAATAACTTTATTTGAGACATGTAATCCTTGAGAAGTAGAGAACTTACCTGAGAATGCAAGAGAGCAAGCACCACTAGTCTTTTCCAAGGAACCGAGAAGTCCCCTTAGCTTCTCTATTTCATCCTTGTTAAATTCCATCTGGTTTACTGCCTATTCTTGACTTGGCTGTTCCGTGGGTTGTCCACTGAAATGAGCGCAACCTTGAGGCTTTGGCTGTCCACCTTTGTGTCCCCATTCACGGCTTGGTGGTTTTCCATGTAATTTCCAACACGTTTCTCTAATGTGCCTAGATTTTTTGCAGTAGGTACATCAAAGACTCTCCTTATGATCTCGTCCTCTTCCTTCAACTCGTTTGTTTCCTGGTACTGTTGATGAGGGCTGATCCTTAGTCGTTACCATGGAAGATCCTTCCACGGTTTGAGGTTCAAGCATAACCCCCCTTCGACTTTCTTCTACATGAATTAAAGAAATAGTCTCATTCAGTGATGGTACTTCTTCTTTTCCGAGAATCTGAACCCTCACTTGGTCAAACTCCACATTGAGTCTTGCAAGAAAATCATAAACTCGATCCTTTTCAATAAAATCCTTCATGATTGTTGCATCCGATGCGCACTTGGTCTCAATGTAGCGATAATGGTCCAGTTCCTGCCATAAATTCTGCAGGAGATTCGCATATTCAATGACTGTTTTGCTGCCTTGTTTTGTCGCTCCCACCTTGATCTTGATTTCATACACTTTTGCCGCATCACGTGCCTTTGAGTATGTTTGTTGAATCGCCTCCCAAATCTCCCTAGCCGTAGACAAAAACATGCAGGTGTCACTAATGTCGGGATTCATTGAGTTCCATAATCATGACATGATCATGGAGTCGGCTTCTTCCCACACATCGAACCGGGGATCTCCTTCCTTCGGACCTATTCCTACAAGGTGGCTCAGCTTTCCTTTGCCCTTCAGATAAACTCGGACAAATTGGGACCATTTCAGATAATTTTTTTCCATTCAATCGATAGGCAGCCCGAATGTATTGGAGTTCACCCGTAGGTGGGTTAGACGGTATTGCTTCAGAGGTGATCTGTGATGGGGTTTAGGATGAGGTTATCTCAGACATATTGGATTGGGAGACGAATATGGGTTCAAGAGAAAAGCACAATATAATCAAGCAATGAAGGCCAGAAAAAAAACTGAGGAGAATGGGTTCTGTTTCCAGCAATGAAGGCTGAGAAAACTGAAGAGAATGGGTTCTGGTTTCAACAATGAAGGTTGAGGAAAAACTGAGGAGAAAATGGCTCTGTTTTGGACTCAAAAAACAGAGTAAAAACAGGGCATAAAGAAATAGCAGTTTGAAGGCCAAAAAAAAAATGTTTTTATTTCTAGAGAGAACCTAAATCTGTGATACCATGTGAAATTTTCTGTTTTCTATATTTCATTCAAGGAGAATTATACACGGTTTTATACACAAGTTGCAAAACTAATTATGCTAATTACAAGGAGAAAAATCAGAAACTAACAAAAAAGGAAACTAACCCTAAAAGTTAGGATTCTAAATTAATGGGAATTTCTCTAACATTTTCCCTATTCTATTAAGTCATAGATTTGCAGTTTCCCTATTCTATTAAGTTACAGATTCGTGGGATTCAGTTTCCAACACTTATCCATATAACCTACAAGGAGAAGAGCCCTCACGTGATATATGGATTCCTTTCGAAATGAATCGTCCATATATTCAGATTATTGCAGGGATAACAACTTGAACTCAAGACCTTTAGTTGAGAGAGCAAATGCCTTACCATGCCACTTAATTATTCAGTGGCGACGACTTGAACTCAAAACCTCTAATGGAGAGAGTATTCCGATATTGATGAATGCGTAGAATGATGCTAATCCAAAATTTTGATCTTCTCTTCAGAAGCTCGTGTAAACAACTCGTAGCGTGCCATTCTGAATTACGTCATTGATTCAAAGGCAATTTGTCCATATTAAAAGTTTAAACAGTACCAGGCTAATCATGAAAAGTTTAAAAACATACGGGCGAAACACTTTTTTTATCGCCTCTTTCCGGTTTTTAACAATTGCATACATTGTTAATCAAACAAGAATCGTTAGCTTCCGAATACAAGTGATTCCCAAAATTCTCCACTGACGAGAGAACCTCCGAAAGTAAAAGAACATCTTTCAGTCATCTACGAAACTGTATCGAATCTGTTCCTTTGCACTCAACAAAATGTTTTTCATAGCCCATCCCAGTCCCAATATCTGCTCATTTAACAGGCACAAATCATCCTGTGCTCGTTTCTTGCACTCCTCAAGCAGTTTAAACCACTCGTTGAGGAGCGAGTCTGGTAAATCGCTAGCTTCGAATATATTCTCCCACCTAGTCCTGTTCAAGTGAAGTGCTTTGCGAATATAACATGCCTGCATGGCATGTCATTGGATCAAACGTGGGACTCTCTTTTCTTCTATTCCAACATTCAAAAGACATAAGATTTTATGGTGGATATAACAATGCTACGGAATTTTATTTAACCATAAACGTTTTTTTTTTTAAATTCTTCTTACCTGCAACAAACCTGTAGTAATGTCGGCAGCGCTGGCTCCATCTCGCAGACAGAGAAGAATGCCTCGCTAAAATTCACAAACAGGAAACAAAAGAGTAGAAAGCGTCAAGTACATTATAGAGTTGAGTGACACCAAATAGCAAAACAGCATAGGTTGTTGAATGTCTGCAAGATCGTCACCTGCATTCTTCTAGGTATTCTAGAGTAAATCTCTTCCATAGATATGAAGTAGTAGTCCCCGCCAGTTAAAGATTGCATTGCCATCATCGACAATTTCGAAAAGCGGTCCTTGGGATTTAGGCACCCTATTCTGATGGGCCACAAATGTTCACCTGATACAGATTCAGTCATTAGCATTAAGATTCAAAATTGATCTTGTCAAAGCACCAAGACCAAGTTATGAGAAATTGATAGCCCAAGACTTCACCTTTGCTCCAAGGGAAATCAATCCCTTCCAGCTTACTCACTTCTGCTGGAGAAGGCACATATCCTAACACAATCCAAGTACTTAGTATGATCTCAAGTCTATCCTGAGACGAAAAAATGCCAAGCGTAATCATTTTATTAGTATAGTCTCACAAACAGCTCAAACATTATGAAAAGCCCGTAAGCCTACACACCTTGGTTAATGTTTGCAGATGGACATGCTTAAGTCCTTGATATATTCCAAAAAGGTCAATTGCTGAAAATATTGGGTATATAACATAGGGTAGACCCGCTTGCAATCTTTCACATTACTCAAAAATTAGAAAATTATGCAATAAAGTTACACATTGCTGGGAATATTAGAAATCCGAAGTAGAAAACCTTAGACTGGAAAAATAAAAACCTATAACAAATAAGAGTTAAAGAAGAAAGTAACTGATTAGGACAACATTTTAACCAACTAATTCAAATCCAGAATCAGAGTTAGAAACAAAACCTTTGATTGTTCTTGAAAAGAATGTTCAATAGCGCAGCAAGCAGAAGGCCAAGGTTATCAAAGCACACAGTTTGAATCTGAAACCCATACAAATAACCTTATTATCTCTCTTATTAAGTTTACCAAAGATTGTCCAATAAATATCTGGAACTATTTCTATGCAGCCACTTATGTATATAAATCAACCTGTGATTTAGCTGACACTTCACCAAGGTTATCTGCTATTGCAAAGCTTCGATGAACAGCAGACTGCTTATATATAAGAGAGAGACATCAAATTTGCAAGAATGTTAATTACCAGAAAAAGACTAGCCCGCACTTCAAAAGATGCAACACGTCTCACACACTAATATGGAAAGGAAACAACACCGACTTTGAAAACAATCACGATAAAAGATCCAAAGATATGACAGTTGATCATAGAGTAAAATAGATCAGGTGACAATACTTACCCCCGTCGCTAAGTAGCAAGCCAGGCTAATTTGTTTTGCACTATTGGCCATGGTTGCAAGAAGCAAAAAGTACTTGGGAAATGCAGGAGTTAGCAGCTCAACTCCAATGCTCAAACTGAAGAGCACGGAAGTGGAGAACCTAACTCTCTTCAAATGAGAAATCACAAACACAGAAAAAGAAAATCAGATTTAGATTTTTAATATTATATTATGAGGCAAGGACTACTAAACTTCTTATTTTGCAGCTCCAACAATTACCAATAACAGCATCACCACACAATTGTAATTCCGCGATACAATAAGTTTCTTAAATGACCAAAATACAGTGCTAGTAACTGCAAGAACTGCAAATAAATAAGGTGATGCCAAAATAAGTAAAAAGAATTGAGCGCGACTACACTAACCAAACATCGAAAAAAGGGGTTGAGCTTGAACTCCTACCTTCAAATTGGTATCAAAAGCTGACGCTAGGCTAGCAGTGTAGATGCATCTACTGAGCCGTCCTAGTCCATTCTTCAGAACCCAGTTCAGGGCAGCTGCTGATGGAAGTGAACGAGAATACCCAATTCCAATTGCTCGAAACATCGCCTATATCAACCCATTCCCAAGCAAAATGAGTACCCGTATGATCCTCACAGAAAAAATAAAATATAAAATTAAAAAAAGTTCTTCAAGAATTCTGTGATATATGGTTTTACTATAAGATCTTCATCAAATTCCGTTAATTTGTCACACTTTTTTTTTTGTTGCTAATATAACAAGATTTTGACGTCTTACCAATCTACCCTGCCATAAAATTCATTCCCATACGAACCAATTTATTGTTGAATCCATATTTGTATGTAACATATATAAATATTAAAATAATTATTAACACCTTTCTTTTTCACTGTATTTAAGGATTTTCAGAGTAAAAATTGCAACTCCATAGAAAAACTACAAAGGTTCCAATCCTTCAAGCGAATTCACATTCAAAGACACTTCCCAAACAATAATAATAATTAAAATACATAGACCTAGCTTTGAATATGAATTACCTGAGTGGCAAGAACCTGGAGAGCCGAGCTGAAAACACGGTGCAATAACTTCCATTTCACGTAATCCATATAATTCTCACTGACCTTCTTCGGAACAAAGAAATCCCTAATAGCCAAACCACAAACCCTAAACAAGCTCCGAACTCCATCATCAAAATCGAAGCGAAACGACGCCGGAGCTCCATCGACGCCGACCAGCCGCAGATTCTCTCCGTCCCAGAAATACCTCGAGACCTTGCCGGACTTCTGAATCGCAACCGGAATCCGAGGTCCAAGCTCTCTGCCGACGCTTTCTTCCGGTTCGTAATCGATCAAACTCCTCAAAGAGCTGGTTATGGGGCGCATTCCGAAGCAGGTTTTTCTGGGCTCCTTTGGGGCGGAAAACTTCTGGCTTTCTGGAATTCGCCATGGATTCTGGAAATGGTGAGAATTGGAAGGTGTATAGAGAGAGGATTGCATGAGAATCGTGGTGACCGTACGGTTTTTTTCCCGCCAATATACCGTGTATAGTTGTACGGTTAGCAGGGTTTAGGGTTTTTGGACACGGACTTTAAACAGGGGAAAGTGACGCAATCTACGCCGTCCGATTAAAAGAAAAAACGTGATCAACTCACGGCTCATGTATGTTTTATAAAAACGGTTCTACTTCTAACTAGATTTTAAGGTCCTTGAAAGGTGTTTCAAAAAAAAATTTTTTTGTCATTTTTCTTTAATTTTATTATTTTTTGTTAAACATTTAAAAAAAAAATTAAAATTTTAAAATATATTATTTTATTATTTTAAGTCAAAATGATATGTTTTTTTATTTTTTTTTATTTTTTTTATTTTTTATAGAATAATGGGATAAACGAAATAAGATCTATATTATTAATTAAAAAAAATTAGAACACTAACTTTAATTTTAATTTTTGAATATCAACACATATGAGTTGTCATATTTTGATTAGTAAGGGTTTAAAATATTATTACATTAATTAATTACATTTATCATGAAAATGTGACAAATTAATTAGTATTTAAAAAGTTGAGATTGGAGTAGATGTCCTTAGTATTACTTTTACCAATTTTTTTCGGAACATATTTAAAGTTTTTACATTTTTTTCATTCTAAACAGTTTATTTTTAACAAATGCACGTTTTCAAAACTCAATTCATTTTCAACTTTCAAAATATCTTTTTCAAAAATGACTCTAAAATTTATGTCACAATTTGAATTAATTATCATAAATTTTATTTTAATATTTGAATTATTTATTAAAAAATTTCATAATCATTTTGACTTCAAAAACACTTTTAAAAATATGATTCCAAATAGTTATTTAAAAATTAGAACTTTTATTTCTCCTTTTCTATTGATTAAAAATAAAAACAAGAATAAAAACTTTACAAAATCCATCTATGTTTATCTAGAAAACTACATTACATCCTCAAATTTTAGGATGTACTATGCAGTGCAAATCTCAACTACTGGATGTTGATCGAAAAAAGATATCAGCTGATCACAGAAAAAAGTACAGTAGAGGCCCTTTTTTTTTTTTAATTATTAAATATCAACGACTGAAAGTTGAGTTAAATGGTACATCGCAAAATATGGGATATCTTGTAGCTTCTTCGAAACTGTAGAAACATTACGTGGCCTATTTTGAGAATTTCCTTGATTAAGTTCATCTTGAAAAGGGCACAGAACAGAATCTTTGGGAGCGTTCGTTTTCAAAGCATTTACCAAACAAACGTTATTTAGGACTTGTTTGCTTTGTTATTTTATTTCAATTCAAACTGTATTTTTTTTTGTCTTTTTTTCAAAAAATTTTTGTTTTTTTCCCAAAAAGTTATTTATCTTTTCTGAAAATTCAAAAAAATTTACTATTACAACTAAAATATTTCAACTCAAACAAACGAACCAAACGGACCCTTAGAGAACATTTTCTTTGTCGCACCTCAAAAGACTGTGAAAATATTTCTAAAAACACCTGAAAACAAAACCAAACACTACCTTCAATTTTAAGGTCAGTTCCTGTAACATTTTTCCTAGGAGCTGTTCCAAACTTCTTTTTGGCAACTAGTTTTCCCATGAACTTCAGCAATCTCAACATAGTGAAAGAAAAGAAATTGACCATCTTCATGCACAAACTCGTAGCAGTTCTCAAAACAAGTTTGTTAGAACTTACTAAAGTACGCAAAAGGCAAATCTTGACGATAAACGTTTCTAACTTAAACATGTTCACAAAAAAGATCCCTATAAATACAAAAGAAACTACTTGTTTAACATCTAAAGATCGAAACTTTCATAACAGAACCATCTCTCTCAATGAGCTCAAAGACACAAACATCTCCCACTTTTATAGCATTTTCCTTCACAAATTGATTCCAACCAGCCGAGAACCTCACCCGACGCCTTTCGTCGATCCACAACTTCACACGCCATAACTTACTTGGACGCTGAAGGCACGTCATGAAGCTTTCTATTCTCTGCCAAGGCATGTACCTTTTCACAAAGCCTCTCGGTATACTCTGCACGAAAGTGAGGATTATTTATTTATAGCCTAAAAAAAAGGTCCTCTTTCTTAATTCCTTCTGTTTAAGTCTTTTAAATCACCTTCTCATTTTTCATCTAGTTTGGGACAATTACAAAGACGGTGAAAAGAAATACAAGAACTTGTATCTATTGTAAGTTTGTACCAAGTATCCATGCTCCACATAAGCAGCCCGCATAACACATTTGAAAGAAGGATGATTCTGAACGTATTTATCGGCGGCTTTGATAGCTCCAATTTCCCCTTTGCACGCTTTTCCTTTCGAACCTGTAAGCGATTTCAAAACTAGTAATGCGGAAATTTTCCAAAATTGCGTACTAATCTTGAAAACATAACGTGGAACGCAACATCTCGATAAAACACGAGGAGAAACTTACCACGCCTAGATTGAGAATGCCCGCGGCCTCGATCACAAAGTTCATCTTCAGTTTCAAGGTTAACTACTTCAACTTTAACCGGATTCGTTCCACTTTCGATGGTTGCATTAGTTTTTGAACTTATTCTAGCAGATGTCACAGCACTACTACTCTTTTGACAGCAATTTTTGCCATAAATTTCGACATAAAATTCTGAATAGCCAAGATAGTGAAAGACAAGAAAGTCTCCCAGCTCTAAACCATGGTCCTTCACAAATTCCTTCCAACCCTTCTTAAAACACAGTCTGTTATTGGAATTTCCCACATTAACTTGCCAAAATCTCTCTGTAGGGCTACAAACAAGGCATTTCCTAGGTATTTTTCCATCAAAATGCTTCACAAAAGCTTGTGGGATTCGCTGAAACATATGGGAAAGTATAGTAATATTTCAACCATGAATAATACTATGAAAAATCTACTGAAGATTATTTGTCGTATATTGTACATATATATAGCTAATAAAATCCAAAAAAGAAAAACCAAAAAAAACCCTTGTAGGCTTCAAAGTTAAGCAACGTATATAACTACAAAGCTAGAAAAAGAAGATAAGAAAATGAAAATTACCAGCTGGTTTGAGAAGTCATCAAGAAGAATCTTGAAAAAAGAAGGATATCTTTTTGGAGGCTTTGGTTTTCTTCCCATTCTGGATTGTGATCTGCTTCAAACAAATTGCTTCTCTTTATGAACAAATGGAGTAATAAATGGATTTTTACATTTATTAATTTATTCTGTTAATTAACCTTAAAATTTTTTGGCTTCGGAAATGGTGAATACGCAATTAGTTTACCCCAATTACGGGTTTGGTACATATTGAAAGACCTTGCATTTATGATCAGTGCCTGGACGCAATAAATTAGGTTGATCATAGATGGTAAAAAATTTCACAATACTTTAATGTCGGTTGTACACGGAAAAGATTTATCTGGGAATCTAAAAACTAAGCATGTGTTTTTCTCCATGTTTAAATATAGGGGGAGGTTGTGGTAGAGCCCCTTTGAGGGGCACTACCACAACTCTCATAGAGTCCAATTTTTGGACCATTTAGATGAAAATATGTGGGAATGATTGTGGAGTTGCACAAAAGGTCACACGCATATGGCTATAGAGGAGCACTCCCCTGAAGGGGAAGAGAGAGAGGGGAAGAGAGAGAGAAGAGAAGAGAGAGAGGGGGAGTTCGCCGGCGGCCGGGGCTGGGGGGCCACAGGGGAGAGGGGAAGAGAGAGAGGGGGAGTTCGCCCGGCCGGGGCCGGTGGTGGGGGTTGGCTGGGGTGGGGGTCGTGGGGGAGAGGGGAAGAGAGAGAGAAGAGAAGAGAGAGAGGGGAAGAGAGAGAGAAAGGGGAAGAGAGAGGGGGGTCGCCAGCGGCGGGGTTGTGACCGGATGTGGGTCGCCGACGTCAGGGGTGGTTCGCCGGCGTCCGTCGCCGGCGGCGGAAAGATCGCCGACGATGGAGAAGATTTTAGGTGAGAAGAATCAGATAAGATAAGGTGTATGGTAATTTAGTACACCAATAATGTTTTAACCGTTCGATTAAATCTTAACGGTTAAAAACTTGACTCTACCGGTAGTGTCCCTCAAAGGGGTTCTATCACAACCTTTCCCTTAAATATAAGTTTTTAATCTTTATTTTTATCTTTTTTTAAAAAATTAACAAAAATTATAATTAGATTTTGAAAAATCAATCAATTTCAACATAAAAATTTCATCTCACACCCACGTTTTAAACAGAGCTAATTGGTATTCAAAAGAGAGAAAAATGAATAGAATACAGATTTAAAAAAAAAAAATGAAAAATTCGATTTGCATTAGACTTAGGGTTTGTTCAGTAGAGTTTTTTAGAAGTGGGTTTTAGTTTTTTGAATACAAAAGTTTTTTTTAGAAGTGTTTAAATAATCTGTAAAAAGTGCTTCTGATCTTCAAAAGAGCTTTTTATTAAAGTTAAAAAAAAACAAAATATGACTTCCAAATAAAAGTTCTTCGGAATAAATTTTAAAACTTTTATCAGAGTTTTAAGTAATATATAATAATTTTTTTTTCTTGTTAAAAAAACTTAAAATTATTTTGATTTCAAAAAAGCTCTTTTAAAAATGTTTAATAAGAATAAATCTTAAAAAAAAATTCAAGTTATTTTTCTTCAATCTATCCAACTTATCAACGTCAGTGTAATTTGAAGGAAATTTTAACATTGGCTGGTTTTTTATTTTTAATTTTTTTAATTTTTTTTTTATAAATACATATTTATGAACGCAGTGCAAATCTCCGTAAAAGAATCCCCTAAAAGAAAGTCATAAAGAACAATGGTGTGACTAAATTCCCTACAATACAAGTAATAAATTATTTGTTTCTTACAATACAAGTAAATCCCCTAAAGTTAGGTACGCTCAAGCATGACAGTGCTTCACTAGTATAAATCTTGGAAAAAGCTCGTCAGTATACCCTGCACGAGTCCTTAGAATCACTCAATCTGTTATTAAAAAGTCCAGTATGGTCTTTTATTGATATCAGTTTGTAATGTCATTCGTATATTGCATAATTACTCGATGTAATTTGAATGAATTATGAAGATTTTACCAAAAATCCTTTCACAACATAAGCCTTTGCCATCATGGATTTGAAGCATGGATGCTTTGGAATGTACTTGTTGGCTGCTTCAATGGCTCTCACTTCCCCGTCCTTGCGTGCTTCACCTTTTGAAGACGGGGCAGATCTAAAAGTGTGAGTCCTACCTGCAAAAGATCAACCGCGGAGTTGTAATCGCAATTTAATTTATACTGACATGGTAACGTTTGTTTTGCTTGCATGTAAGAACTTATCAGCAGGCCTAGTTTGAGAATGCCCTTGATCACAAACTTCAATTTCTTCAGTACTATGCCGCCCAAACAGCGCAGGGTCTTCATTTTCAAGGTTGATTGGTTCGACTTTAACAGGACTCGTTCGACTACTTCCAATCCCATCACCAGGGACTGATATGTAATTGAAATTCTGCTTTCCACTCCTTGTACATTTCTTTCCATTGTTGTCTCTCTTTTCAGATTGTTCCCCTTCTAAACTCCTACTCTGAATTTCGCTATAAAAACTAAGGGAAATGCTTCATTTCCTAGTAGTTGTCATGGCACTCTCTTGGCAGTAAGTTTTGACATAAATTTCGACACGAAATTTTGAACTCTCAATGCAGTGAAAGATGAGAGTCTCGGAGGTCCAAGCCATTCTCTTGCACAAATTCCTTCCAACCCTCGTCGAAAAACAATCTGTAATTGAAAATTTTCACAGTAACGTGCCAAGGTCTCTCAGTAGGGCTCAAAAGAAGGCACTCCCTAGGAAATTTTTCATCAAAATGCTTGAAAAAAGCTCCTGGTATACTCTGAAAATACATTGAAGATTGTCATATGTTGCTTACTATTTAACCAAAAACGAAAGGAAAAAAAATAAAGTAAAACTGAAAATTGACAGGAAATTTTTGTTCAATGAGTAATCTGTTGTAATTATATATAATAATGAGAGAAGTTTGTATGATATACAGAAATTCTTTTAAGATCCAGACCTACCAACTTGCTTTTGAAATCATCAATAAGAACCTTAAAAAATGAAGGATATCTCGTTAGAGACCTTGGTTTTCTTCCCATTGCGATTGGTACCGCAAACAAACAAACAAAAACACACACACACGCATGCACACACACACACACATACCCACACACATATATGCTCATATACATATATACACAAATTCATATTCACATATATATATATATATATATATATTAAAAGGATCATGAGAATCTCTTTTTCCTCAACAAGCGGACTGTACTTTATTATCGTTGGGGGGGGGGGGGGAACCCCTCTATGATAAACTTGATCTTTGTGTTATCTATATAGTTTATGAATTATTTCTTAACTAGAGTAATAAATATGAGTTGACCGGTTTTGAGAGACGTGTTAGAGTTAAAAATTGGTCTTAAATAAAACTTCCGATTTCAGGGACGGATGAATGGGCGGCCTAAAGCGTGAACGGTAAGGATGATAACATAAAGTCATGATTTTTATTTTGTTTTATTTTATTTAAGGAAAACATCCAGAGAAATTAAAAAGGGAATAAAAACGTTTAATGTGTCATAACAATCGCTATTCATGGTTTTTATTTTTGTTCTTATTTTTCTTTTTAAGGTTTTAGACTTTTAGTCGTTTAGTTTACTCTCATCTTTTGCATTCTTGTGACTACGGTTGTTTTGCTTTGTGTCGTTGTCTGCTCATCATGATTCCACAACCCACAACAAAATGAGACGACGAAAAATTTTAACTTTGAAAATTTTGGAGCAGAATAGCTTCTGTTTGGCTCTCCGTTTCAAATCTAAAGTTTTCATATTAATTTTTATCTTTTTCTAAAAAATAAACAAAAATAATAATTAGTTTTTGAAAATTCAACAAATTTCTACCCAAAATTTTAATTCCAAACCCATATATCAAATGCAAGCTAATCATCAAGTGATAATTCACTAGGTGACAGTCACTTAACTATTAACACCAGATTATTTTGTGCATGATTCTCACATCTGATAAATTCAGTAGGTGATCTACTTTTGAGAAATTATTTAGTGAACTGAGTGTATCACATCATCGTGTTTATGTTACGTAGCTGTCCAATAAACAATTAACATGTAGGTAAAAAAAAAACGTAGCCCCTGGTTCCTGTAATGTTTTTCACGGCTCAGCCACGTTCTTTCCTAAGCATTCCAGAAAACAAAATATGTTCGAGTCTCTAAACTCATATATAGACCAAAAGATAACCCGAAAACATGCTTACTCAACATTCTTAAACACACAGACGATAGAAATCCAAACAACTAGACATGTCCCTTACCATAGAATGCTCAAAATTTGGTCAATATACTTTCGCAATGCACGTATCACAGTTGACCGTCGGCCATCTGCAATACCACTAGACAGTCCAGACTAACCAATCACTTCTTAAAGATGGTAACTCTCAGCAAAATGTCTTTTACCTCAATCAGCTCATACACACAAACATAGCCCGGACGCAAAGAATTCTCCCTTGCAAACGTTGACCACCCAGCACTGAGATAATAGGAAGCTGGCAAATTGTAAACCATGTTCACACTCCACGAATTCTTCCCCATCTGAAGTGTTACAGTTTGTGTCTTCCGTCCAAAGTAAGTCCTCGCAAAGTCGACTGGTATACGCTGCACATAACAAGATAATGTAAATCAAAATCCTAAATCTAATTAATCATGTGACAAGGAATAAAGATCGCGAGAACAAAATCACTTTTAAGCATTACGTCTGAAATCCGTCAATAGAGATATGTTTAATTAGCATCAGGTAAATAAACAATAAATGAAGAAACACACATGTATGAAGCATAATAATCTGTGGTGAAACTTAATGCTAATTCTACCTGACCATGAAAGCAAGAATATGAATGTATAGTCTTTTTGTAGAACGGATATTTTGAAGAGAATCTGCTGGCTGCTTCAGAAGCTCTAGAATCTCCTGAAAATTTCGGAATACAAGTGACCTGGCCATGCCCAAACTTGACTGCACAAAAATCAGAAAAGGGTCGGTAAATCCCACTTTGTTATCATATTTGAGATCTCTTTCTTGATAGTCTTAAACCGACATGCTTACCTAGTTTAGTTTCCTCTTGATGTTTGCTAGTACAAGCAGATTTAGTCTTGACTTTTACATTTCTCGTCAGCTTCAACAGATTTGTTCTGTGCTCACCTGCTGAAACGCAAAAAAGGGTTTTATATGTGAGAAGCTAAGCTGCTCTAGTCATAGGGATTGAAATCATACCTTGGGAGAAATAGAATAATCCTTACTTACCACGAGAAGGATGACTAACTGAATCAGCTTTGAGAATGGAAACTTTAAATGACTTCTTATTTCCGTCAATCAGCTGAAAGACACAAGTATCCCCTACTTTCAAATTGTTGTCCTCAGCAAATTTCTTCCAACCTTCTTTTAAAAGTCTGGAGCCTCTACGTATCTCATTGCGGCTTCTACGACTGAACTTTACAGGCCAAGTCCGTCCATCAGAAATTGCAAGTACCCCATCAAGAGATTGATTCTTGAAAATTTTGCTTGCAAATGTCCGCGGTAAACGCTAGAAATGCAATGCAAGAAGACATGTTAAGAAGAGGAAAAAGTCTATTTATGCTAGATGCAGAGAGTTTCTCTGTTTCGGATTCATTCCTTCAACTAAAAATTGCCATCTGAAAATTGAATCTAGCTGTTTTTCTTTAAACGCCTAAAAGATTCTTCATAAGAAAGCTTACCATTTCATAGTATTGGCCGACATGAGTCGGTTTAATGACAACCTTGTAAGTATAGTTTTCAACCTCTGATTTTCTCAATCTTGGCATGACAGATTTGTCTTCATGATCACCTACTTCGGCAGAAACTTGAAATTTCTCTACAGATGATAAGAGAATAAACAATATAAGAAAACCACTCAGCACAAAAACAATTTGTTCAAGTACCAAAGAATCAATTACTTGAAGGTAAAATTAAAGATTTTCACATGCCTTGCATTGACTTTGAATGTAGTAAATCTCTATTTCTCATTGAATTCCCAATTATCTTTTCATAACTTCGAGTCATTTTTGACTTGGTTTCACCAATGGGACTGGCTCTGAATTTCTTGTGAGGCTGAGAACATGGTAAAGGAGAGCTCTTTCTTTTTCCAGGACACTCTAAAAAATTCTCCAAGATTTCAACAGATTCATCATCTTTGATTTCTTCCCCGTTAGGCACATCGGAATGAGACAGATTAATGGGATAATCAATTTCCACCGTAGTTTTATCAAAAATGAAAGCATGGAATCGAGAATTCCCTTCATATCTAAAAACTAGAAAGTGCCCCAAGGCAATGGAATAGTGCTTCACAAACTCAGGCCAACCCCTGTGTAAACAAACCCGGCCGTCAAATTTTCTCAACTCCATTTTCCATTCTAAACCACATGGAAGCTTAACAGACACCGGATTGGACAGAGTTTCTCCATATCTCCTCACAAACTTAACTGGAATCAGCTGCACGACAGTAACAACGATTAAAATATCAGAAAACATCTAAAGAGCACATACAACATTTACTATATTCTCATCTAATTTCAATCAAAAATACTTGTAACAACAACAAGGAATAAAAAGAAAAAAGAAGGTAAAGAAACGATCTGGGCATTACTAAATACACACACACACACACACAACAATGTTACCGATTCAACATATCAGGAATGTTGGACTCTGGGATTTGGGGTCAGCAGGACTCCAAACTATAAAAAAAGGGTTGGTCGCAAATTCGAAATCCCAAATCCCAATGATGAGAACTGAGAAGACCCACCACCTTTCATGGGACTTTCAATCCTAGGTAACATGTTATGACCTTCGAGAAAAATAAAGAAATAAAAACAACAACAAAACAAAAAACAAAAACAAAGTTACAACTTACAAGAGTGTTGTCTCGAAGGGTATTCTGAAGAACCACCGTGAAGAAGTGAGGAGTAGAAACAGCAGAAAGAGAAGCGCCGTTGTTTGGTGGCTTAGAAATCATGGTTGATGGTGGTATAACAAAGCTTCTTAAAAAAAAAAAAAAAAAAAGCTGTTCCGATGCTTTCTTTACCCTGATACTTGCCGACAAAGAAAGCTTCGCTTTCTTCTTTCTTTATTTCTTTCGCTCCATTAAACACCGGAATATGAACAGCCCGAAGATATTTATTTTTATTTTTTTTATTGATGGAAAAATCACGGGAAATTCATCAAAAAGAAAAAATCATGGGAAATTCTTTTGGTTGAGGCGGCTTTTTTTTTTTTTTTTTTTTTCTAAGGCCATGAAATTTGAGTAATCTAGGCGAGGGTGTACGGAAGATATTGTGGGCGGGATATACAAGAGCACCAGTTTAGCAAAGGTTGTCGTTTTATTTGTTTCCCGAAGAACGGTAAAAGAAACAATTTCAAGTAAATATTTTTTATTTTTATTTTGTAAATAATATAATATATTTTGGAAGTAAATGTTTTTTATTTTTATTAAAATTGCAAAAAGTGTATATATTTTAAAAGATTGACTATCGTGAATTTGATATTTGATAAATTATTTGTTGATTTAAGTAAAATGTTGATCTATTTTTATTAAAATAGTAAATAGTGTTTAAATTTTAAAAAATTGACTTTCTTGAATTTGATATTTGATAAATTATTTTTTTTTGTGATAATTTGATAAATTATTTGTTGATTTAAGTAAAATGTTGATCAATTTTTAGCTAAAGTAGTAGAATAAAGATATGCTTATAAATCTAGATTATGGGTGGCAATTCGTGTCGTGTTCGGGTCCACGGGTCCAACCCGAACCCGACCCGTTTTTTTCGTGTCAATTTCGGGTGACCCGAATTTGACCCGTTCACTATTCGTGTCGTTTTCGATTCGTGTCGTCGTGTCGCGACGCATATTGCCATTCGTGTCGTGTTCGGTCCAACCCGAACCCGACACATTCTTTTTCGTGTCAATTTCAGGTGACCCGAATTTGGCCCGTTCACTATTCGTGTCGTTTTTGATTCGTAAAATTCGTGTCGTTTTCGATTCGTGTCGTCGTGTCGCGACCCGTATTGCCACCCCTAATCTAGATGTACTGATTGCCTATCCCGTGACCTTCCAAGCCTATAATTTCATCGACCGTTTTTCGATCCTAGCTTCAAATAGTATTTAAATGATTTTTAGTTCAATGAACCTCATTAAGAGGGTATTAGTGGAACTTCTCCCATTCCAATTTATTTAAATTAACCTATTCCATATTATTTATTTATTTATTTTTCCTTCAAATGTCCTTACGCCGTGTCGTTTATCTAGGATGTTGTGGTTTTATTCGATTGTTATCGTTTTTAAAGGTCTCTGTTGTTTTTTATAACTTAGTCGTTTTTCCAAGTTACTGTCGTTTTTATTTTATTCCTGTCGTTGTTCTTTGTTACTTGTCATCATTTTTGCATTTAATGCCGTTTAATAGAAACGTTGTCGTTTTTATTATTGTTAGTGTCTTTCATGGTTTCTATCGTCCATCTAGGTGGTTATTTACGTTCATGGAGGTTGACTGGTCGTATTTTTGGATCATTATCGTTTTTAAGTTGTGTTCCGTTCAACTAAAAATAAAAGTTTTGTGTCGTTTCAAAGGTTATTGTCGTTTTTGGTAGTTTACCAATTCATGTGGTTTAATTAGGTGATTTAATTTTCCTCTATCGGTTGTTCAGACAGATTTTTCTTTATTGCATTATATCATTTATTGTGGTTTTGGCGATTTACAGTTGGTAAGTTTGCTAAACATGGATTAAAATCGAGGATTTTATGAACTGTTTTTTTAGCCAACATCTGTACTGTGGAATAGTATTTGGAATCGAAAATCCTTTTTGGATGAAAATCTTTGAAGATGAATTTCACTGTAGATATGGTCCAGTATCCTTTGTAGAATTATGTAAACAAAGACTAAACAAGACAAGCTCTGCATGTTCTTTAAGTTCATGACTCTGATTTCTAAGTGTCTGAATCTCTTAGAATAGGATTTTGTAAACAAATATGTTTTAGAAAAACTAGTTGATAACACTCTTTAGAACAAAACTAAAAGACACCCAAGATATCAAGCACCACCCATTATTAAAATATAAATTCCATAATATAGTTCACAGTCAACCTTCTTCTGTTAGTGATAGTGTTTAACACCGGTGGTGCTTTTGACTGTTTAAGTACATGACAATGTATAACGCATTGATCCTTGAAGTAACTATGTAATACACAAATAAAATAAAGAGTTAATTAAAAAATCATTGATTTTTTTAATCACTCTTTCTATTTTAAAATATCATGTTTACCTTTTTTATATGGTAAGAAGACATTATCCAAACAACTAGAATCAATATCTAAAAGATTTACATAAAGTTTCTTCTTCTTTTCTTCTCTTTTTTTTTTTTTAAAAAAAAAATAAATTATAGATTTACATAAAGTTGAAAAGGATTGTGTCCATCATACTACAAAAAAATAAATAATAAAAAAATAAAAGCTCTAATTTAAACATAAGGACTTTCAGTGTTAATTTATGCAAATTTAGCTATTGAAATATCAAAAATCTTATCCCAACTTACTCTTATCGATAGTCTTATTTTATGGTAAAATGAGCATTTCACGCCCCAATTTCGAACAAGACCTTTGGGAGGAGACAACATTTGCCAAAGAACACTAATTAAAACAAAAATTTATTTGTGAAATTAGTTAAAAATAGAATAGGGTTATAATTAAACAAAAATTAACACTCCAAAGAAAATATCAAAACTAAAACAAAAAACAAAGAAATACACACTTTAGGTGCTTTGCATAAAATAAACAGGTCGAGTTCAATTTCCCATACCTTTGAGAGGATATAAAAAAAAACAGAGGTTCCAACATAGACATAAAAGGACCTCTAAACGACCAAAAACTGTTTGTGATAAAATGACCATACTTTGGTCTTCATATAAAACAAGAGCTTTTATTATTCTTCTTTGCTAGAAAAATGCTCATGAACTAGAACTAGTAGCAGGTTCAGAAATGGTAACCTTAAACTGGACATGACCATGTTCCCATCCGACCAACTCAAAAGAGCAATACATTCCCCAACGAAGATTGTTTCCCGTCGCAAACGCAGACCATCCACCAGAGAAAACGTATCTACCAGAAAAAGACAACATCTTCATTTCCCACATTTCCTTTCCCACCTTAAGTTTTACAATCTGCGTTTCTGGCTCAAAATATTTTGCCGCAAAATTTTTCGGCACATGCTGCACAAAATTAACAAGGTGGTTAAAGAAAAATCAGTATTAACCCTCACAAAGATAAATGCTAATTCCAAAATTACCTGCATAATATAACATCTAATTTACGCTTGACTAGAGAAACATAGTTGAAAAGAAAGCTAGCCAAACTTATTCTTGAATCCCAATACTGTGAAAGAACATTTTATCTATCATAGATACCAGATTTTTTGCACTAGACACGGGCAGTTCCACTTTGAAGCAAGGATTTGTCAAAGCGGGTGGCATCTTCATGACCTGGCTGTTGGTCCGATCTTTATATTCCGAGTTTCCAAGCTTATGGCCTGCAGTAAATGAGCTCACTTTCAGTACTTATTTTTAGAGATTGTTCCGAGATTGAAACTCTCATACTCTAATTCCTTGCCTGCTTCAACATCGATTTCTCCCAGGCGTTGACATTTAGATTCTTCCTTGGCAGTATGTGCTGTTATGGATTGCATATTGCAGGTGGTTTCATCCTTGTATGAAGTACTTGGTCTCTTAAATCTTCGGATTGTCTTTGGCTGATCCTGATTAACTTCACTCTTGTCAGCTGAAACCAGGTGGCTAATAAAATAAGCAATCGTGTTACGTTAATCAATCACACCTTATGAGAAAGGCACGTTGGCTTTCTCAATTATTGGTAATTCAACTTACCTAGTGACTGTTGACTCTTTTGATAATCTCCATCTCTGTTAATGGTGACTTTGAAAATCATTTCATTTTTACTAATGGGCTCAGATATTCAAACATCACCAACTAGCAGATTATTATCCTCAGCAAATTCCTTCCAACCCCTTTTCAAAATAGAAACTCTCACTGATTTCGTGCCAACCGCCGAGACATTAAGCATGACAGTCCAAGTCCTCCCACGTGAAACGTAAAGAGTAGCATCATCAACAACGTTTTTATTTTTTTGAGACTCGACATCACCGGTTTTATCATTCAGATGTTCCAACCAAAAATCTTTTGGTAAAACCTAAATCATCGAATAAAAAGTAAACAGATATATCAAATACTACAAGCCAACAAATTGTGTATTGCTACAACGAAGTTTGAAAAAAAAAGCTTACCAAGTCATAACTATCATGTAAGTTCCCTTTTTGTATGACAACCTTACAATGTGGAATTGGATAGGTGAAATCTTTAGTCCTAGATAGAGCTTTGTCCCTTTCATCTACACTCAATGAAAACCAAGGTTTGGGTTCCTCCTCGTCACTCTGAACTGCAATGGATTATCAACCGAGAACACGAAACTGAAAGTAAAAATTAAGCACTAACAAGCAATTAAGAATAAACCAAAAATAAAAAAAATTGGCATGCCTTCCATTTCTTTCGACTTCGAACAATGCAAATTATCTGTTTTGCTTATTGGATCATCATATTTCAGTTCATCACTCCCACATTGAGTATAAGTATCTCCAGAGTTTCCTTGCACTCGATTCCGAGTGTGAGGACACGGCGGCGCCGATTTCTCCTCTGTTTTCATCCAGGGAGAGACATCATCGTCATCATCGTCACCGTCATCGATGTCGGATTCATTGAATTGGTTGGAATTAAGGACATCGAAATGAGAGCGACCTTTGTATTTGAAGAACAATGCCAGTCCGTTCTCTAAAGAATGGTGTTGGGCAAATTCTGGCCAGCCTTTGGCCAACCAAATATCGCCATTATATTCTCTTAACCCCATTTCCCACCGGGTCCCGCTTGTTACCTCAATCACTACCGGATCAGATATAGTTGCTCCATATTTCTTCATGAAATCTCTAGGAATCCGCAGCAGAATTAAATGGAAAAAAAAAAAAAAAAAAAAAGAGCACCCAGTATGAAGTATTGAATAAACTACGAAGATGATATATATAATATACATGTATATATGTATGGGTACTTACAAGCTTGTCGTCAAGAAGAGTGTTGGGTGAAACCCTCTTCCTAAAGTGAAGATTCACAGGGGAAAAGCGTTGACCATGCTGAGCCATTGTTGACGCAAGCAAAAGCTTGGAGTTTGCCAGGGCCTCTTTCTTTACTCTTTACTTTGTGACGGTGAAGTAAAAAAACATCTACGACGATACGAATTTGTGTTTTTTTTTTTTTTTTTTAGTAATTCGTTGAATTATTTCAAAGATAGCAGTTTGATCTTTTTTTTTTTTTAGACGAGAGTAAACTCTTATTTTTCTAACGGTTATGGTCCTTCTCATCAAAGTCAATGCGAGGATATTTTAATAATCTAATAGTAATTAATTTAACAAAAATTTAAAAAAAATCATAAAAACAGTTTCCTCTCATTTCGCTCTCTTCTTTTTTCACAAATTAGAGGCGAAGGGGTAATGAACCAGATCAAAAGGAGAGAGGGGCGAGTCATCAGCATCATGGTTGGGGGAAAGGCCCAAAAACCCAAATCGCGAATTGGGGTGTTTTTTTGGGGGGGGGGGTGGGGCTAGATTGAGACAGAGAGGGGGCGTGGGCGAAAACAAAGACAAGGGAGGGGAAGGGGGGGAGGGAGAGAGAAGGGAGGGGAGGGTATTGTAATTATTTTAATATATAAATTAATTATTTTAATAAGATTCTGTTAGAAATTTAATAAATATAAATACAAAAGATTAAATCATTATTTTTTTCCCGAGAGTTTAAAGATCAATACGATAAAAAAAATAAGAAGTAATAAATTATCATTTTTTAAAGAATTAAAATATTATTGAGATTAATTAGTATTATTATTATTTTAATAAAAACGGTCTAACTTTTTTTCCTTTTTTTTTTCTTCCAAGAAAGCTGTCGTTTTAATTTGAAAAGAAATAAAGAGACCTTTTGGTTCCCGATGCTTGTTATATTATCTATGAATAGGTTATCCTTTGTAGCCATCATTACACTATTAAAGAGATAGACTCTTTCAATCAAATCCCTATTTCTTTTTTTTTTTTTAATTATATAATATGAATAGGTTTTATACAATTTTTGTAATCAGCCACATGATTCACCTATTTAAACTTGAATTTTTATTTAAATTTTTACATAAAGTTTTAATTTCAGTATTGATATTATCAATTACGTAAATTTTAATTATTGTAGATATAAATTTTAGTTATTAATAATGTTAATTTACGCAGAAGAAAATATAACTTAAGTGATATGATTTTTCCTTATTTTATATTTTATTTTACATGAATTCATATTTCTAGTTACTGAAATTCACATTCACAGTAATTGAAGTTTAGATTATTGGATACCATCAGATGTGAGATTTAAGACCATTCTTTTTTTTTCCTGAAAAGTCAACAAAAAATTATAATTAATTTTTGAAAAAATTAATTAATTTTAATCTGAAAATTCTATTTTAAATTGATGCACAATTGCACAATCTATATTTTTATCCT
Organism: Ficus microcarpa; assembly: GCA_025413485.1. Taxonomy (NCBI): domain Eukaryota; kingdom Viridiplantae; phylum Streptophyta; class Magnoliopsida; order Rosales; family Moraceae; genus Ficus; species Ficus microcarpa. The sequence goes on along the minus strand of CM046379.1, from coordinate 12,025,964 downwards.
ATTAATAAGTTTATTATTATTTTAATTATTAAACTAATTTTTTAAGATCTATAATGTATTTGGATGTCTTATTTTATTTGTTATTATATTAATAAAACGGAAGTTATGTTTATTGCCTATACCATAGATCCTGTTAATAATCCTATAACATTTCTGTCAGGCAATGACATGGAAAAAGTGTCGAGGGCAAGAAGATAATAGACGTTAGAAGTGCCTGGAGAAGGGCAAAAGACGTCACTCACCATAATTAAAGTCTAGCATCGATTCCACCTAAAAAAAAAAAAACCAAAACAAAACAAAACAAAAATAAAGACAAAAACCAAAAATTTTTTTAAATAATTTATTAAAAACTTCTTAAAATAAGTTATTTAATAAATTCTTTAAAAAAATAAGAGTTCTTTATTTATTGGTGAATATAAAAAGAATTAAGAGTATAATTAAATTATAGGAATTTTTTTAAAAATAATAGCAAAGGTGTAATAAGTAATAATGAATATATAAATTTTTTAATTGATAAATAATTCAAAAAAAAAAGTGGATAAAATAGGTAAAGGGGTGTCATTATTTACCCAAGCCGGAAAGTCTGAAGGTTTTGCCCAACTGTTTTTTACATCAAAAAAGACACATGACTCAACTTTTGTTTTGTTTTTTTTTTTTTTTTTTTTAATATTTTATTTGATGCAGTTTGAAAACATGTTGTTTTCATTTATTCTAGAAAATCAAACACAATAACCTTCTTAAATTAAACAAGGTACTTTCTCTTAAAAGAATAATACGAAAAAAAAAAAAATCTTAAGACCAAAAAAAAAAAAAAAAAAACCTAAACAAAAACAAAAACAAAACAAAAGGGAGCATTAGGCGATTCAGTTCCAACAAAAAATTTTCCAACTTATTTCTAAATCACATTTGATACACAACTTACTTTCAAAAAAAATATCTACAACTCTACAATGACTTTTTTTTTTTTAAATTCATTTTCAGAAAACTTAAACTTTAATGTTTCGTTTAGTATTTTAACTCAACTCTAATTAAATTATATTTTTTTATTTCAATATTTATTTTTTTTTCTGAAAAATTAATAAAATTTATTATTAATTTTTAAAAAGTCAATCAATTCCAATTTAAAAATTTCATCTTCAATTAACGAACAAAATACAAACTAAAAATTCATAACTTTTTTATTTTAAATAAAAAAATTATAATTATTCGGTCTAAAATCTAAATGCTCAAGACCACAGGACATAAGAAACAATATACATATTATTATTTTTAATAAAAATTATTTTTAATTTACATTTTAATCAAATACATATTGTCCAACATTAATTCATTTTCAATTAAAATGCTTCAAATCTCCAACACTCCAACGGCCGTAATAACTCCAAACACTCCAAAAATAAATATCATTACCCTATCTATAAAAAGGAAAAAAGAAAAAAAAATGTCAAAGTACAAAAGTTGGTGATCTATATATAATATATCTACATATACCAGTGCCATGCGTTACGAAATTTGACATTTTTTTTTTATCCAATGAAGAGAGGTTAACCGAAAAGAAAGAAATAGAACGACTCAAATCCAATCGTAAAAAAAGAAAGAAAGAGAAAGAGAAAGGGGAAAAAGAAAAAAGAAAAAAGAAAAAAAAAGGAGCACTTAAATGGACCAAAAGAGGATAAGAACCTCTCTTATATTGTCAATGCAATGCAAGTGGTTTTTTGCTTATGTTATATGATTTTACTTTGGGAGAAGGTGGAGCTTTGGATGATCAACAATGACTTGTAGGCCTAGAAATGACGTCTCAACTTTTTCGACTCTTTCTTCTCACTTCTTCTCTGTGGTTCTTGAGAATACCCTTCGAGGCAAAAGACTTGTAAGTATCTCTCTCTCTCACACACACAATGAACCTGATTAAGATCAAACCTTTCCTCTTTCCTTTCCATTTTTGCCACCGTTAAGATTTTATTTTATGTATACACACACACGCACATATATATACATAAATACTGTTTTTTGGGCTTGAACTATACTCTGCTCGAAGCCCTTTTGCAGTTGAAGATAGAAAGTTGTTACATAATAAATTACTGTGCAAAAATAGCAATCTCCAAATCTTTTTTTTTTCCCCTTCTCATCATTCTTTCTTGTTGTTGGCATTTTTGGCTATAAGTTGTTGGGTTTGGTCTTCACTTACTTGAAATTAGTAGACTACAGAAAATTTATGTGAACTTTTTTTTTTCCCCCCTCCATTGTGCAGCTGATTCCAGTAAAGTTTATAAGTAAACATGAAGAAACTCTATCCAATCCGGTGTTTGTTAAGCTTCCATGTGGTTCAGAATGGAAAATGGGATTGAGAAAATTTGACGGCCGGGCTTGTTTACACAAGGGTTGGCCTGAGTTTGTGAAACACTATTCCATAGCCTTGGGGCACCTTTTAGTGTTTAGATATGAAGGGAATTCTCGATTCCATGTTTTTATATTTGACAAAACGACCGTCGAGATCGATTATCCTCCTATTCCGGGTCATTCCAATGCGCCTAAGAGGGAAGAAATCAAAGATGAGTTATATGACTCTGTCGAAATCTTGGAGGATTGTTCGCCATGTCCCGGAAAAAGAAAGAGCTCTTCTTCACCGTGTTCTCAGCCCCACAAGAAGTTTAAAGCCAGTCCCATTGGCAAAATTGAGGTTAAAGGGTCTCAATCTAATGAAAATATACTTGGGAAATCAATGAGAAATGGAGATTTACACCTTTCCAAGTCATTGAAAGGCATGTCAAAATCTTTAACTTTGTCTTCAAGGCGTGTAGAGTAGTTGTTCTCTTATATTATGTATTTTCTTTTATCTCTTTTGTAGGGAAATCCAAAGTTTCTGCGGAAGCTCATCACGGAGACAAATCTATCATGTCAGGATGGAGGGAATCTGAGGTTGGAAACTTTACTTACAAGGTTGTCATTAAACCGACTCATGTTGGCAACTACTACAGCATGGTAAGCTTTTTTATCAACAAATTTTTTAGGCCGTAATGAATTTCTGCCAGATTCAATTTTCAAATAACAAGTTTTAGTTGAAGGAATTAACCTGCAACGGAGAACCTCCCTGCATTGTGCATGAGCAAAACTTTTTCCTTTTTTTTTTTTTTTTAACACGTCTTCTGGAATTGGCTTGTATTCTTTCTAGTGTTTACCGCGGAAATTTGCAATTGAATTTCTCAAGAGCAAATCTCAAGATGCGGTTCTTAAACTCAAGGATGGAGGGACTTGGCCTGTAAAGTTCAGCGGTTGTAGGCGTGATGACATATGTAGAAGCGCCAGATTTGGAAAAATAGGTTGGGAGAAATTTGCTCGGGACAACAAATTGAAAGTAGGCGATACTTGTATCTTTGAGCTTATTAATGGAAATAAGATGTCATTTAAAGTTTCCATTCTCAAAGCTGATTTAGATAGTCATCATTCTCATGGTCAGTAAGGAATATTCTGTTTTTCTTAAGCTATTAATTCAATCTCTATGACTAACGTACGTTAGCTTCTCACATATAAAGCCTTTTCTGAGTTTCAGCTGGTGAGGGCCAAGCTAATCGGTTTAAGCTGAAGAGAAATGTGAAAGCGAACACCAACTCGGGATATTGCAAAAGCAAACATCAAAAGGAACCTAAAACCGAAATAGGTATGGGGTATTTTGGTTTAACAATTAAGACCAACAAATGATCCCAAATATAGTAATTATCCAGGTTGAATTATCGATGTTTGGCTGATTTTATGCAGGTGAGTCAGGAGAATCTGGAGCTACCGAACCAACCCGAAGATTTTCCTCAAAGTATCCATTCTTTGAAAAGACTGTAATTTCATCTTACCTTGCTTCTCAGGTAGAATTACAGATTCTATAAGGTTCACACATATATGCTTCGCATGTGTTTGTGTTCATGAATTGGTGATGATCTGTGGCTAGTGAAGCATCCTTGTTCCAATGTCAATTTCGAAACCAATTTTCTTCTCGTGGATCATCGTATTCCTCTTGTCACAAGATCTGAATAATAGTTCTAAGTCCACACTATCTTCTCAATTTTGGCAGCGAGTACCGAGTGATTTTGGGAGGAGATATTTTCAACCGAAGACGCAGACTGCAAAACTTCAGATGGGAAAGAAATCTTGGAGTGTGAAGGTGCGTTACAGAAAGTGTAATTCCTATGAGTTAACTAGTGGATGGTCGTTGTTTGCAAGGGAGAATTCTTTGCGTCCAGGAGATGTTTGTGTGTATGAGCTGATCGAGGCAAATGACAATGTGCTGAAAGTCACCATCTTCAAGAAAGAACTGACTGGTTGATTTAGTTTCAATACATTTGGATCTGATTTTGTAGGAAGGACATCTCTTTTTGTTTGGATTTCCACCTGTCTATTATATATTTGTGTCTAAGAATGTTAAGTATAAATGTTTTTGGGTGTTATTAATTTGGAACATCCACATTATGTATATATTTAAGGGTGGTTTTTTGGAACTTCTACGAGGTGACTGGTATGTAAATCCTCTGTTGGAGAACATATAACTTAGCTATGAAAAATGTCTCTTGAACCTGTCTCTAATATATAAAAATATATATATATATATATATTTTTTTCATTCTTTTAAAAAGACATTCCAATTCTTATTTTAATCTTGATTATTGTACTGTCTTTACATTAGGATAATAATTAAGACTATAACTTAACAAGGATTGTATGAAAATAGGGACAATATTCAAAATAAGAACCAAATAAAAAAATAATTTGCGAGAAGTCAACGTGTAATTTGATGATTTTAGCATGTGACATAGTTCCTCTGATTTTTTTTTTTTTTATTGCAAATTGACCATGATTATACTTCCCAATGTCCACATTTCTAACTGGCATCATGACGAGCGGAAAAGGTCTTGTTTTATAAAATTGGACTAACAAGGAAGATTAGTAAACTCTAAACAGAAATCAAACGGCACATGATGCTCTAAAATCACTTTTCTAAGCACGAAGGGAATGACAAATTGAAGATATTACAAAGAGCTTTTAAAAGACAAATCCTTAATAAGGCAACCGCTAATTCCAACAACAAGCTGAATTGAGGATATTTAAAAGAGAGAGAGGTGATTGCAAGCATAATTTAACGGTAATTGCATATCGTGTTGGCAATTAACACATCAACCAAAACTCATCCAAAACTGCTAAATAAAATCAAATAACAATTAAACTCCATCGACAAGGGGAATGGACCTTTTTAAGTCCACAAAGTGCAAATATTTTCCGATCCCTTGGATGAAAAAGTTAAAAAAAAAAAAAAAAAAAAGGAGGAGGAGGTTTGAACATGACCACTAATTACAAAACTCCATAACTCATCATGATAACTTGCATCAATTAGTCTATTGCAAGAACATTCTGATCTGCATTTCTAAAGCCGTTACTGTTGACTGAATATGGAAACTCTGAGCACTATGGATTTACTCTTAATCAGCTAAAAGAACAAGACATCTTTCGGACGCAGATAATTCTCCTTCGCAAATGCACCCCATCCACCAGAGAACGAATATTCCGAGGGATAAGTCGACAGCTTCACAGGCCAAGATCTCTTATCTACCTGAAGCTTCACGGTTTGTGTCCTTCCCGTCCCAAAGTATGTCTTTGCAAAAGCAGTTGGTACATGTTGCACAAAATTGAATCTAATTTACGAAAACTAGCTAAAATATTGGCATAGCTAGCAAAATCACATGTCATAAATTTCTAGCCTCTAAACTTGCGAAAGGAAAAGTTTTCATGTTTATGCAAATTGAAAATTACAATTTTGTAATTGTTAAGTGAAATGTCAACACATTAATGGATAGCAACCAAATGTTAAAATTTTGGCATATGTTATTCTTGGTGCCAAATTCAGCTCCAAACACAACATATGCCAAATTTGATATATCAAGTGCAGCATTGAGAATGGTTTTCTCTATCTACTGCTTTAGATCTAGTTGGATAAAAGTGATCAGATTGCAAAGCAACTTGGAAATAGGGATTTTTTTAAAAGAATTTCTTGGCTGCTTTAGAAGTTCTTCTAACTCTTGGACATGAAGGCCTCATGGTTAAATCTTTAGCACTAGTATTGTCTTCAAAAGTCAGCTTTTGGACTTGCCCGCAAGCCAAAAGGAACAACTTAGGAAATCTATAACACAAAATTCATACATACATACATAATGTATATGGTTGTACATATATATAAATATTTATGATTTTCATTCCTTTCTTGGAAAAATGCGAATCACCCCGTACTACTCATTAAACTTATCTCAAAATACTTCAAATCACAAAGTTGAGAATGTGTACCTTTAATTCTAATAAGATGAGATGAGTCCCTTTGAGGTTCACCACAGTCAGGACCCGTTTTCATTCTCTTATGGGGCCAACAACGTGGTAATAGGAATATCTCCCTACTTTTAGGAAGGTGCAAAGAGCTATCCAAAATTTCAACAGAATCTTCGTCTTCAGCTTTGGTTGTTTCTACCCTAGCAAACTCGCTAGATTTTGAACAACTTCCCACTTTCTCAAACCACTTTTTATTTCACACTCGATTAATACAAAACCCAAAACAGGTTTATATACAAAGGAGAGCCTAACGGCTATATGAGCACCAATGGCCAAAAGCAATACAAGAATGGAAAGAGCGATTTTTAAAGGAAAGAAACTATTTGTTGAAAATAAAGATAACAGCATATTAATTCTAGATGGTGTAAATCCATGAGTAATAGCTAAGCACTGTGTCAAATTTGCTAGAGAAGAGTTGACTACTTTCTTGGTGTCTAACGGCTTTTCATGATTATAAGAATTAGAGTTGCTTTCCTCTTGGATTGGATCTTTATTAGGCCCCCTCAAGCTAGGAAGTGGAATGAAATGTACTCCTAGCTTGAAACGGAAAGTACTAAAAGGAATCTTGAGGAAGTGCTTTAGTGAGAATGCCTGCAATTTGACGAAAGGATGGCACATATCCAACAGTGAGAGTGCCATCAATGACCTTTTCTCGAACAAAATGATAATCGAGCTCAATATGCTTGGTTCGAGGATGAAAAACAGGATTGTAAGATATATGAAGTGCACTTTTGTTGTCACATAGGAGGCGAGGCGTGCGAGACAATGTCATGCCTATATCATTGAAAAGATATTGTAACCATGTAACTTCAGCTGCAATGGTAGACAAGGATCGATACTCAACTTCGACACTTGAATGAGAGACGGTTGGTTGCTTTTTGGAAACCCAAGAAACAAGATTGGAGCCTAGAAAGATATAGTAGCTAGTATTACTGCTACATGTCTCGGGACAACCAGGCCAATCTGCATCACAAAATGCACAAGGGGCTGGTGAACTTTGAGACAAAAAGCGTAAACCAAATGTTAGTGTTCCCTTGGCATATCTGAGAATTCTTTTCATAACTCGTAAATCCTTTTACGTTGGGTTATAAAAATGTTGACACACGAGGTTAACGGTGTGGGTGATATTTGGTATAGTGAAAGTGAGATACTGAAGAGAACCGCAAAGTTGACGATATTCTGTGGCATCGATGGGTTCATTATCATCTAGGAGAGGGCTTGATTTGTAGCTATAGGGCTGTTGATTTTGGAAGCTTCAAACATATGGGATTTGGAAAGAAGATCCTTGGCATATTTGGTTTGAGATAAAAGTAGACCAGCATGAAACAATTGTACTTCAAGTCCAAGAAAAAAAATGCAAATTGCCAAGTCTTTGAGAGCAAATTCCTTGTTTAGACGATGAATTAATTGACTAATAAGATGTGAGTTATTGCCAGTGATAATAACATCATCTACATAAACAAGAAGAAAAATAGTGATAGTAGCATGATGATAAATAAAGAGAGATGGATCTGCTTTGCTGCAAGAGAAACCAATAGTTAGTAAGCAATGAGAAAGGCATTCAAACCAAGCATGTGGTGCTTGTTTGAGGCCATACAAGAACTTACGAAGCAAACAAACATGGTTAGGAAATTGTGGATCGATATAACCTTGTGGTTCCTCCATATATACTTGTTCGTTGAGAACACCATGAAGGAAGGTAGTTTTTACATCGAGGTGTCTGAGAGGCCAACCAAAATGGACTACAAGTGATAAAATAACTTTGATCATGGTTAGTTTGACAACAGGACTAAAAGTTTCACCAAAGTCCAAGCCAGGAATCTGTGTGTATCCCTTTGCGACAAGACGAGCTTTGAATCTTTCCACGCTATCATCGACATAATATTTTGTTCTATAAACCCATTTTGAACCAATGATATTTGATCTAGTAGGTCGTGGAATGAGCATCCATGTTTTATTTTGATGAAAAGCATCTAATTCCTCCTTCATGTCGACAACCCAATTTGTGAACTTAAGAGCAGTTTTCAGAGCGAGGTTCAGTTTGAGAAATTACGAGAGCCATGTTTTGGTTGGTTGATGAGTGAGTGGTAGGACAAATATAATCTTTGAGGTAAGATAGAGGATGCCAAACACAAATTGGTCATTGAGTAGGGGAAGGAAGATGATTAATAACAAGTTAATCAGATAATTCATTAGAAAGGGATGGAGAAATTTGTGGAATGGTTTCATCATTATTTAGTAAGGTAGAAGGTAGAGAAAGAATTTCATCACTATTTGGTGAGGTAGGAGGTAATGACAGAGGAGAGTCAAGACAAGAAGTTGTTTGGCAATTTTGTACTCTAGGTTCAAAGGACATAGGGGATGACGAATTTGAAGTACTGTTAACCACATCACTTTGAGCTTTATCATCTTGACCTGTGGAGTCTTAAACACCGGTGTTAGGAGTAGCAATCCATTCATCAAAAAGGAAGAAATGGAAAGATTTTGCAAAGACTCAAATGAAGGTTGTTTTTTGATAATAACTGGAAAGATACTTTCATTAAAAACAACATGCCTAGAAATATAAACTTCATGAGTACGTGGATCAAGACATCTGTAGCCTTTGTGCAAGGGACTGTAGCCAAGAAAAACACAAGATATAGTTTTGTGAGAAAATTTATTCATTCGGTTATCATTTCCAATTGGACGATCCATTAATCCAACTGGCAGAGGATTATATATGGATCGATTTTTTGGATTTTTCCTGGAGATTGGGAATAGATAGAATTTCGATAGGACCTATTTTGCTGACGGGGTTTATCACTATTTTAGCTACTTTAGCGGCTCGGCCAATTACTCGAGAATCCCAAGTATTCCATTTCCTGATATTAGCAATGTATAGCGGTCAAATAGGACCATTTTCTTCTCAAGACCTTTTACGTTATTTTATCATGTGGGAATTAGAATTAATTCCGGTTTATCTACTTCTAGCCATGTGGGGAGGAAAGAAACATTTTGTACCTTAAACTTTATAAATAAGGAAAACATTGACAACCAAAAATACGTAAGCTAGAATAATTAGGATTCTTACCAAACAACTTAAAAAATGGAGTTTCCCTACCAATGGATGAGAGGGGTAGATGATTAATAAGAAAGGTAGCAATTAAAAAAGCATCTACCCAGAACTTCAAAGGCAAATTGGCATGGAAGAGCGAAGCAAGCCCTGTCTCTACAATATGTTGCTACTTCCTTTTGGCAAGACCCTTTTGTTCAGGCATTTAAGGGCAAGAAAGTTGTTGAGCAATTCCACATTGTGCCAAATGTTCAGAGAAGATAGTAGAAGTAAACTCACCTCCTCCATCACTTTGAAATACCTTGATTTTCCTATCAAAATGTTTTTCTACAAATGCTTGAAATTTAAGAAAGCAAGTGAAGAAATCAGATTTATGTTTTAAAGGAAATAACCAAGTATAACGTGTAGAATCATCAACAAAGATAACATAATATTGGAATTTTTGAGATGACGATATTGGGGCAGGCCCCCATAAATCACTATGAATTTTTTCAAGAGGAAAAGAGGAAATGAAATCTGATTTGCTAAAAGAAAGTTTACAACGCTTTCCAAGTTGACAACTAGTGCAAAGAACATCCTTATTTGACCAATTTGAAAAATTAATAGCTTTCTTCTTCTCTAAGCTCTGAAAAAATTTTGAGTTTGGATGTCCTAGTCTCGCATGCGAGATTTTAGAAGATGCTCTAGGACTTTGAATTACAGATAATGCTTCCAAATGGCTTTCCCATAGTGCAAATAGATTTCCTTTTCTAAGCCCCTTGGCCAGAACCTATTGATTGTGATCCTTTATGACAAAACCATCAGAGTTAAATTCAAAGATACAAGAATTATCATCAATAAGTTGGCTGACCGATAATAAATTCTTTTTAAGTTTTGGCACAACTAATACATCATTTAATTTTAAGTTGCATTGGGAGGTTTTGAGCACAGCTTTACTAGTGCAAGTAATATGTAAAGCTTGTCCCTTTCCAACAAATATTGAGTTAGTGCCAAAATAACGTTTTAAAAATTGTAGTTTACCTCCTTGATTTTTCATATGAGCTATTGCACCAGAATCAGCATAAGAGTTTAGATCTCCTTCGTTGTTTATGTTCATGGCCTAAAAGGCTTGTTGACTATTTTCCTCTTCATTGGATCATACATGTAATAACATTAAATGGTTGTATGATTAGTCCTACCACCAATTTGACAAGCATCCTTGGGATTTTCTTTGTTGAATTGTCCTTGTTGTCGTTGATTCCAATTGTTGTTGAAGTTGGGCTTACGATGTGATGAAGATGGGAAGTTTTGAGGTTGATTCTGATTATGTGGTCGATTTTGAGTGAAACCTCCTCTTCCTCTAAATCTTCCTCCTCCACGTTGCCCTCTTCCTTCATCTCTTTGACCGAGGAACGCTTGATTATGATCAGGTTCTTGTTTTTCCTCCAAAAGAAAAAACTGTTCATAGTTCTGTAAAGACAAAATAAATTGATTAAAAGTTGGATATGGAGGCTTTGATCGCACAACAAGTTTAAAATCTCTGTATTTCTTTCCAAGCCCTCTTGAGATTTCGAAAATTTTGTCTAAGTCTGACAGAGGCTTGCCCATGGCTGCCAGTTTGTCCCAAATACTCTTGAACTTCCTGATGTGTTTGTCAAGAGAAAGCGATCCTTTTGATAGTGCACATAGGCTGGTCTTCAGTTGAGCTTCACTTTCTTCGGTGTTGGGCAACAGTTGATCACCAAGGGAGTGCCAAATTTGATGTGCTGTATCCGCACCGTAGATCATGCTGAATACTTCCTCTGTCATATTGCTTAGAAGCCAGGCAATAAGGAGCCCATCATTATTGCACCATGTGGAATATTCTTCATTTGTCACCTTTTTGCCGGACGTATCAAGAATTTCTTCTGATGACTTTTCACAGCTTTCAATATGGTGAAAGATACCAAGATTGTGAATCAAAGGTGAAATTTGAGATTTTCAAAGAAGAAAATTTGAGTTGTTAAGTTTGATAGAGAGTGATAAACTGTCGGAGATCAGAACCGGGTTATCGAATCTGGTTCCTATGTTATCCTCATCAATGTCAGGCTCAACAGAATGGGCTGGAACAGGATCATAACATATTTGACAGGTAGTTTTACCAAAAATCGAAACGGCGAAGTGAGAATTCCCTTTTTATCGAAAAAAGAGCAAGCACCTTTGGTCTAAGGAATAATGGGCTGCGAATTCAGGCCAACCCTCGTTTAGCCACACCCTGCCATCACTTTTCATCAAACCAATTTCCCATTCTGAACCACAGGGAAGTTTAAGAAACACCGCATTTGACAGGCTTTCTCCATGGTGTCTCACAAACCTCCGGGCAAGTTTCTGTATCCATTACAGGTTAGCACTCTTTAGAATTCAAAATTCAGACACCCACCAAAGAGTAAAAGCAGATAAAGAAAATCCCACAAGAGAAAAGAAAAACAAACAAGAACTGTCTAATATATTGCAATAATAAAGGCATGTTTTGCACGAAAATTGTGAGTAAAGTTACTCAAAAAATTCAGGAAACACAACTTACTCAAAAAAGGAAAAAAAAAAGAAAAAAGAAAAAGCTCTGCAATATGGTGCAATAAAACTATGACTAGAATAACAAGAAAAACAATAGTACAAGCATGATCCAACAGAAACAAGAAGCCAGAAGTTTCTCTCCAGAAAAGTTTCAAGATCAGATATTTCTTATAATACAAACGACAAATGGAAAATGGGTAGAGAGAGAGTGAGAGATTCTTACAAGCTTCTTCTTGTGAGGAGCTTCTCTAAAGCTCTTGAAAAACTCAAAAACAGTGGTCGAACACCATTTCCCTTTACTATCCATTGCTTAAAACGAAAACTACTTTGTCTTCCTTACACGCAGATGAAACTCTGTTTCTCTAGTTTTAAAAAGATCATTTTTTTTTCTTTTACACCTTTGAACGTCAAAAATCAGAAGACCCATTTCGGCAAAAAAGCTAATTCACCAGCCAATGAACGAAGACCTAAAAAATGACCAAAAAAAAATATGGGAGTAAAATGGACAGAGGAGATAAACAAAGGACGATTTTTCTGACGAGTACGACCTTAGCACGGTACCACGATGTCAGAGACTGTTCCTCTTCTCTTGGTTTTCTCCGGCTGGACCCCACCTCTTTCTCGCCGTCGCCGTCGCCGGAGCCAGAGCCGGAGCCGGTGATTACTTTTTTAAGGTAAATGTTGTCCTGTCCCCACTCGTCCTGTCCCCACTCATTGGCCATTCCAACATTATTCTGATTCCCGACTATCTTTCTTGAAGGCCATGAAAATAGAGCTTTTTAGCATTGTTGCCCCTAAAGTATTTGGCCTTTAAACAACTCATCCCTTTTAAGTTATAATTTTGGTAATTTGCCACAAATATTTTAAATTGGTGTAATATGCACCTTATTTGCAATCATATGTCATATTAGGGGCTTTTTGCTGGTTATTTCATAGTAATTGGTCATATTTACATACAGATTTGAATTAGATTTAAAAATTTTTTATGAGATATAGAGTCCTAACATGAGACACCTGTGGGCCTTTTATCATTGGGAGGTTAAGCATGGGATGCATTGCAAAATCTTAAAATTACAAGGATAGATCCATTGCAATAAATTCAAAAGTTTTAGGGATAAATATATAAAAATAGAAGTTTAGAAGGACAGATGATCCAAATCTTAAAAGTTAAGATGAGAACCAACTACGTAGTATCTACATTGAGAATTCAAATATTGTATACATCATTAGTCTTATCATTTGTTTTGTAGGAATTATCCGTAATAACAAACTTGCAAAATGAATCTCTTTATCATAAAAAGATTTGTTGTTCATGATCCTATTTCACCTTAATTGTTATTTGAATAAGTAAAAGTTATATCTTGGTCCGAGTGGGGATGTGAGGTAAGAAAATAAGGTAATTTTAAAGTAACACTTAGTTGTGTGTCCTTCGTTAAAAATCTGACTTGAACACTCATACTGATTATGTAAAATAAGAAGTCCATTTTAAATGCTAAGTTCTTATTAGTATTATCATTGTTACAATTATATTGTTGTTTTTCTGGTAAAGGAAAAAAAAAAAAAGTTCTTACTGGCAGTTGAAAATGATATATTATGTGGCTGTAGTTACAATTTATTGACAATGTCTGATCTCATATCATCTTAAGATGTAAAATTGGAATCTTCCCCTTAAGTTAGGGAAAAAAAAAACGTGGAGTTTTGGGAGGCAAGGAAAATCATTAGATAAAACAACAATTCTGTACTTTTTTTTTCGTTTTCCCGTTACGATAATTCGAAAATATCCTTTCGTTGGATAAAAAAAGACAATACGTACAGCCCAGAACAACCTTTTTTTTTTTTTTTTCTTCTTCTTAAGGTTTTATTTGGTATTTAATTTTAACTCTAACTAAACTATATTAAAATTTTCATCTCTAACTGACGAATCAAATACAAGCAAGAAAAAGCTTAAAATGAGATGAACATCTCTTACAACAATTTCTTACAAAAGCACATTGTCTGCTAAAAACGACAATAAATTCGTTAAGGAAACACCATCACTAATAAAACGACAACAAAGTTATGAACGAGAGTTTTAGCTTGCGTTTGCTTCCAATTGGAGATGAAATTGACTATAAAAAAACTAGTTATAAATTATATTGACTTTTCAGAAAAAGACAAAAACTAAGATAAAAAAAATACAGTTCAGTTGGAGTTAAACTTAAATGGCAAACAAAACCCTAAAATGAAATTTTGAGTTAGGCCTCCACTTAAAAGAGGATTGAAAAATCAATCAAGTCACTATTAGATTATACTAAGCTTGCAAAATAACCAACACACCTGATCTTGAGAAGCTCATTATGTTAGTTCCGAAAATTTTTTTTTCCTTGCACAAATCTTCAGTTTGAGAAATCACAAAGAGCTGTATGATTTAACCGAAAAGAAAATATTTTGGCCAAAAGAGTAAAAGCGAAACAAACAACTGCACATGAACTAAAAAGCCTCCAAAATGGACCTGGATCTTTAAAGTTCCACAAAATGCAAAGCCTATTCGGTTTCTCATACTGCCTTTAGAGGATGAAAGTCTGAAGTTTGAAGACGACCGTTACGAAGACGAGAACACTCCACAAACATACTAGAGTTTTCTCAACAAGTTTCACTAAATATGGAAACTTTAAACACAGCCGGAATCCGCTTAATCAGCTCAAAGATCAAGACATCTCCTGGACGCAGAGAGTTCTCCCTCAAAAAGGCACACCACCCACCAGAGAACCTGTATAAACTCGGATAAGCTATAGCTTCACCGGCCAAGGTCTCCCACCTGACTCAAGGGTCACAGTTTGCGACTTCTCCTCCAGATAACTCTTTGCAAGAAAAGGCGGTAGTGTCTGCAGAAAGAAGAAAATTCAAAGTCGATTAAAATGGTGGAAGTACGCATTCGTATATCAGCATATTTTGATGCAAATTATATTATCTCAACTTACCAATTTATTTTTCTTCTCCGGATGATCCAATGAAAAATCCACTTGGAAATAAGGATTTGTTGAAAAGAATTTTTTAGCCGTTACAGAAGCTCTGCTGATATTCAAAGATGAAGGATTTCGAGTGAGTTTGCGGCCCGTGTTCTCATAAGATCTTCGCTGCTTCCTTAACTTGCCTGCAATTATATCGACGAAAGGTATGTATTCTGATTTTTTCTTTGGCGTATAATTAGTAATTTCTTTCATTGTTGCTAGTACAACCAGATTCATATAATCGTATTTAATTCTCACATGTCTAGTTGCTCAATAACCAGCTGAAAATCACACAAGTGACTACTTAACTATGGCCATTACGAATTGAACTCTACTAGCTAGAAAAATTTCTTACCTAGCGGTTGGTGCCCATTTGCCTTAACAATGAAAACGTTAAATGAAATGTTGTTTCGATTTATTAGCCCAAAAGTACAGATACCGCCTTCTTCTAAATTGTTGTCTCGCACGAATGAAAACCATCCACTACAGAACTTGACTCTTGGTGCTTGATCCAATCCGCCTCTTACGTTGTATTAAACGGACCAAGATCTACCGTCTGAAACCTTAAGGATAGCATCACATTCAACCTTAGGAAGGTATGTCCTTGCAAACTTTTTCGGGATGTGCTGCCAAAGTACAAGAGAATGGTTACTTGATGTGAAGCGAGAAATATGAATATTAAAAATCTATCAACGAATCCTGGGAAGAAAAACGCTTCTAGAATACATAGCAAATTGGAGTGAATAGAATTTCATCATCTAGAAGATTTTTACTGAAAACTTACAAAATGGGCTTTTGTAGTTGTATATGAAGCTGCTAAAGTAACTATTAAGAATGGATTTTCAAATCGAAAGACGCTGGCTCCTCCAACAGCTCTAGCTTTCTTGTCAAATCCAGTTCCTTCATTACCGGAAACTACTGTATCCCCCACGAATATAAGGCTCATCAGACAAAAATATAGACAAAATATAATAACATTGTATAACTTGTTCTACGATTAAAGTGAAGAGTTCCACATGCCTTCAATTTCTGAGTTGGATGCGACTCAATCCTTATCGCTTGTAGAGTTCCCAGGTGTGCTTTCTTTCCATTGATCAGCAGATGGTGGAGGAGATTCCTACTCAGAGTTGGAGAAGAGTGATAAACTGTCGGAGTTCAGAACCGGGTTATCGAATCCGGTTCCTATGTTATCCTCATCAATGTCAAGCTCAACAGAATTGGCTGGAACAGGATCATAACATATTTGACAGGTATTTTTACCAAAAATCAAAACAGCGAAGCGAGAATTCCCTTTGCGTCGGAAAAAGAGCAAGCGCCTTTGATCCAACGAATAATGGGTTGTGAATTCAGGCCAACAGTGTTTTAGCCACACCTTACCATCACTTTTCGTCAAACCAATTTCCCATTCTGAACCACAGGGAAGTCTAAGAAACACCACATTTGACAGAGTTTCTCCATGAAGCCTCACAAACCTCCGGGGAAGTTTCTGTATTCATTATAGGTTAGCACTCTTTACAATTCACAACTCAGATACCCACCAAAGAGTACAAGCAGATAAAGAAAATCCCACAAGTGCAATAATCAAGGCATACATATGAGCACAAAAATTAGGTTCAAAATCTTATTTCTCTTCTTCTTCTTCTTCTTCTTCTTTTTTTCTTGGCTGAAGAACAGGATAAAACACACACCAAAAAAGGAAAAGAAGATAAATATTACCCCACAAGAAAAAATAAGTAACAAACCAAAAGCTCTACAATGTTATGCAATAATAAAAGGCATATGTGCCAAAAAAAAAAAAAAACCAAAAAAACTAAAAAAACTGTCTAAAATTACTAATAGAAACAGTTACAGGAAAAAAAAAAAAAAAAAAAAAAGTGGCCTTACAAGCTTTTTCTTGGGAGGAGCTTCTCTAAAGCTCTTGAAAAACTCAAAAACAGTAGTCGAAGACCATTGCTCAGTTCCACTCATTGTTTAAAACGACAACTTCTCCTCTGTTTTCCTTTCACAGAGATCTAAACTTAAACTGCGGGTCTCTGGTTTTCAGAAGAAGAACATTTTTTTTTTTTTTTTTTTTGCTTCTTGGTAAAGATGCGAACTTTATAGCTAATTGGCTGTTGAGGCTAGTTTTACACTTTTGACCGTAAAAAATGAGAATACCCATTTCGGCAAAGAAGCTCATTCATAAGCCTCTCGTCGAGTACGAAAAAAATGAACAAAAATGGGAGTAAAGTGGACAGAAGAAAATAAATAAAGGACGATTCTCTGACGAGTACCACCTTAACAGGGTACCACGATTCAAGTCAGACACTGTTCCTCTTTGTTTTCTCCGGTTGGTGCCCCACCTCTTACTCGCTGGTGATCACTTTTACAGTTTACAAGAGGGAGCATTTGGCAATTATCAAAAAAAAAAAAGGAGTATTTTGCAGTGGTACCCTCAAACTCGTCACTTTTGATAATTTGCCACCCAACTTGTAATTTTTGATAATTTGCGCTTTCTACTTTATAAATTGTCTATATCTTATTTGACTTAACTTTTTATTAAATTGATTACAAAAAGCCACATTAGATAACCCATATATAAAGACGAAACCATCCATTTCCGGCATAATTTTAATCTATTTCTAACCCTAATATAAATATTTTAAATTTAAGTCTTTTACTTAACATAAAGTGTATAAAGGGTAAAACTGTGACAAATTCTAATTTAAAAACCCTATTAGTAAAACTTATTTTATAGATCGTTCGATAAATTTTAATGATTTAGATATTACGTATGTATGATAATTATTACAAACTAAAAAATAAGAAAAAATAATTCAAAAGAAATTAAAAAAAAAAAAAAAACCAACAAGCTCCCTAGATGTCGCCTTCGCCAGCAAAGTTGCCATCTCTGGCAAGCTCCCCCAGATGCAGCGCCCCCCCCCCCCCCCAAAGCAAAGTAGCCATCCTCGACGATCTCCCCTAATGTTGCCTCCCCCACAACGAACCCCCCTTACCCCTAGACTAAGTCGCCATCTAATGCGAGCCACCCTAGATGCCGTCTCCCCCCCCCCCCCCAACAAAAAAAGGCGAAATGGCCTCCCCCACCAACCTTAGGCGATGCCCTCTCCCCCAACACCCCAACGTTTAGCTAGCGCCCCACCTGAAGGTTGTTTCTTTTTTATTATTATTGTTTAAAATTTTTAAGTCTATACTATTATGTGGTAACGTGCATTCTAATTTTTATGTACAAATAATATTTCAACCGTTTAATTTGATCTAAATGATTTAAAAATAAACTTTACCGATAGGGTATATACAAAAGACTTTATCACAGATTTACCCGTTTATAAAATGAGTTAAATTAATATAATATAAAAAGTTTATAATTGTCAAATTTAAAATTTTAGACAGCAAATTGTCAAAGAATGACAAATTTAGAGGACAAGAGCGCTATATACCTCTAAAATAAGCTTTAATTTTCATAGTTTTTTGTCCAAATTTTTTGATAGAACAAATTTGCTTTTTAGTAAATGACTATGTAATGTAAATATGTTTTTACATCTTCTTTTATAAGTTAGGGTGGAATTATGGATTGAAGAATAATATAATTTAGGTTAGAGAATTGAAATCTATAAAAGTCTTTCAACTCTTAAGAGGCTGTAAACTTCTAAGCAACGAACCACTTGTCGTTCTGTTTAGACGACAACAAATTTTTAAAACCGCAAACTACATGTCATTTTTCTTAACAACGGCGCAACAACCAACTTCTATCTAGCGACAGCAAATTTAGAGTATAAATTTCATGCCAATTTAGAGATACCGAACTTGAGGAGGCAAGACATCGAGTTCGGACGACAACAAAACCATAGCTGCACAACATGTCGTTTCTGTGACCCAAAACGACAACCAAGTTTTTCAGGTTCAATCAAAATGGACAATAATGATACCGAAACATCTTGTTTAAACTCTTCAAATCTCATTAAGCTCCTTATAGCTTAAGCAACATAAGTCACTAGTGACCTGGTGAAGCAAATTATTTTGCTTTTTAAGTTTTTAATTCCAGTATAAATTAAAAAGATAGAGAAAAGATTGCACATTTATCAGATAATTCCTTAGTTCTAACATTAAAAAAATATGTTCAAAGTTTGAACATGGCATCTTAAGAGATTAAACCCGAAACAACAACTTAAAAGGTTGTTCCAAACAATATCAATCTACCAACTATTTGGTGGAAATTTTAATCCACTATTATAAGATTATAGCTAAGGTTATAGCGTAACCAAAACAAATCACAAGTGACCTAGAGAATCAAATTATGTTGCTTCTGAAATTTTTAATTCCATTATAAATTAAAAAGACATGCAAATTTATCCCATGATTCCTTAGTTCTAACATTAACAGAGATATGTTAGAAGTTCGAACATGGCATCTTACAAAGAGTAGCTCCCTCTTCATGAACTTGCAGCAACTAGTCAATCACAAGAACATTCTTCAGATCTGCATTAGAACTGTTGCAATTGACTAAACCAGTTCGTTTAAAGATGGAAACTTTCAGCACTACAGATTTCCTCTTAATCAACTCGA